>VZTT01045359.1:5097-15993 GCA_013400855.1 Buphagus erythrorhynchus
ACTAAGTTGGCCACAAAAATGATCAGAGGGTTGGAGCACCTGCCCTACAGACAGGCTGAGAGAGCTGGGGTTGTTCACCTGGAGAAGAGAAAACTTCAGGAAGACTTTAGAGCTCCTTTCAGTACCTAAAGGGGTGTATAAGAAAGATGAGGACAGAGGTTTATCAGGGTCTGCAGTGACAGGACAAGAGGCAATGATTTTAACAAACAAAGGTAGATTTAGACTCGATATAAGGAAGAATTATTTTTTTATGGTGAGGGTAGAGAAACACTGGCACAGGTTGCTCAGAGATGTGGTAGATGCCCCATGCCTGGAAACATTAAAGGTCAGGTTGTACAGGCTTTCAGAGCAACCTGATCTAGTTGAAGTTATGCCTACTTATTGCAGTGGGGATGGGCTTTTAAAGGCTCTTTCTAACCCAGACTGTTTGACAAGTCAGTGATTCTGATGCAGGTTGGTAGTTAGTGCTGCTATTCATTCAAGTTTCACTTGCATTGAAGTGTTAGTTCTGCAAATGCCCCATGCTCTTCTGATGTATTCAGTCAGAAAAAATGATGAGAGTTTGCTTTTTATGCAGTGATGTGGATTGCTTTTTTAGCTATTCTGTCTGGGAGCAAGAAAAGTTGAATCAATGTCCAAGGGGTGTCTCTGGTGGTAGATCAGGCTGGTCTGATCCACTGCCAGTAAGAGACAGTACCATGTGGGCAGAGTCACCTCCAGCAGCAAAATCCCCTCTCCATTCCTTCCCCACCTTCATTACATAGTGCAAAGATATCCAGCAGACTCTCACCCCTCTTAACATCATGCAAGCTGGAATGTTTTTTGTCCAAAAAAAAATATTGTTAGCACAATGCTTCAAGGTCATGTGTGTTGCTGTACCCAGTTAATTTCATTTTCATTTGGGTGTGTAAAAAATTGAGGAACATAAGCTATACAGCTTTTGAATATTGTTTAAAAATACATCTTTCCTGGAGATATGGGAGTATGCTAAATGTGTGTATCTTTTAGAAGAAGCCTCAATTTTATTATTGCTATGATTTTCCACTTCCACCATTTTCTGGAAGGAACGGAGTTATTTTGTTCAGAGATTATTTTAGCTGGTTCTATCCATTTTTCTGAACTGCTTTCCCCCTCCCCAGAAAGCTTTCTTTTAATAACAGTTGTTATTTCTTTGCAACTGCTAGGAAGAGGAGTCCAATAAACCCCTCCTTGGGTTCCTTCCAGAAATTAAAAAAAACCATCTCGGCTGTCATTCAGGCCTGCCTTTTCATTAATTCTATTTCAATGTATTTTATGTGACTGTGTGTCTGCCTTTGCAACAGCAAGGAATCTCAGTGGGATGGAGCAGCTTAATCGATCAGCAATCCTGGTCACCCAGAAAGAGTGTTAATTGGCCTCAGTACTTGAAGCATGTGACACTGCCTGACCTAATCATCAGAACTGGAGAAGTCAATAAATTAGAGGAGAAATGCAGATGGATAAAATAAAGACCCAGCTCTATGCTGTGAACATTGTTCCTGAATAGTGCTATATGGAAAAGCCAAGTTAAGCATTTTCTGGATAAGGCCCAGGGGAGCTAAGAGCAAGAATAATTTCATGTTTTCAGAGTTTCACCTTTTAGTCTTCCATCACGTACACTTGCTATGTCTCAGCAATTTGTCTGAAAGCTCCTAACAGAACCTGTGAAAATTATTCATTCTCCCTGTCTAATAACCAGCAGTGTAGCTTGCCTCACTCCTGTGCTCCCTGGGGATGGGCTCAGCCAAACCAGTGTGACTTGGTCATGGGTTTGGCAGGGACAAGCCCAGGCTCACGTCCCTCTGAGAGAGGAGCAGTGTTCCCACAAAACCTGATGTCTGTTTGGGTTAAACACTGCAGGTGAGAGCTTGGCTCCCTCTGCCACCATGGGAGCAGTTTGCTTTGTCACAGGGTGCAGCATTTAACTGCTGATGAGCAAATAACTTCAGGCTCCTAATTTAGACCCATGAAGAAGCTGGTCTGGGCACCTCCCACAGAACAGCCAGTGAAGGAGAGTGTCAGGGCAGTGTCCTGTCAGCCTCATTAAAAGGGCTCCCTTCCCTGTGCTCCAGGTACAGGACTTTGCTCCCTGAAGCCATCAGGGGTGATTTTCCAAGTGTTGGCTGCAAAGGAAGCAGCATGTGCAAGCCCAGGCTGCCACAGTAAACATGGAAAGGACTGCCCTAGTGACTGAAGCATGTGGGATGTAGGTCCAGGAAGAAGCTGATGGGATAGAAAAGTCCAGAGTCCCAAACCTGCCCTCTCATGTGGAATGGCTGTGTAGGGATAGAACCCTTAACAGCCCTTCTGTGGGACTAGGCAGTGTCAGGATTGGATGTGGAATAACAAAGCTCTTCATCCTGCCTGCTCCAAAGGGAGTGAGACCCAAACTTTCTCTTAAATGCTCAGAAAAAGAAGGAAATAAATATAAATGCCCAGCAAATGCATCTGTCAGGCAATGAATTAAAGGGAGGTGGTGCAAGGTCTATCACTGTGCTGGTTTTGCCTGGGATAGAGTTAATTTTCTTCACAGTTTCTAGTATGAGGCTGTGTTTGGATTTGTGCTGAAAACAGCTTTGTAGAGATGTTTTTGTCATTGCTGAGCAGGGCCAAACACAGAGCCAAGGCCTTTTCTGCTTCTCATAACACCCTGCCAGCAAAGGTGGCTGGAGGTGCACAAGATATTGGAAGGAAACACAGCCAGGACAGCTGACCCCAGCTGGGCCAAGGGATATCCCACACCATATGGCATCCTGCTCAGTGTGTAAAGCAGGGGAAGAAGGAGGGAGTGGAGAAACATTTGAAGTGATGCTGTTTTCTTCCCAAGTCACTGCTATGTGTGATGGAGCCCTGCTTTCCTGGGAATGGCTGAACACCTGCCTGCCCATGGGAAGTGGTAAATTAATTCTTTCATTTGCTTTGCACATGGTGTGGCTTTTGCTTTACCAGTTAAAATGTCTTTATCTCAACCCATGACTCTTACAGCTTTTACCCTTCTATCAGATTTTCTGTTTCCTACCAGTTAGAACCACCTTGTGTTGGTGGAATCACTGGAGGGGACTGGTGGGAGAGGCACTGCTGCCAACCAGGTGTGAGGATGCCAGCAGATCCAGAATAACTCCCAGATCCCAGGAGAGCCAATGTGATAGCAAAGGGTTGGGATGTCTCCTACACCAAACATTATAGATGTCCAACCATGAGTAAGTGAACATGTGCCTGGTAGTGTGTGACACTGTCTGGAGGGACATTTATCCATCTGTTGGCTGTCCACATAGCTGTGCTCTTATTTATTATTTATCTTATTTATCTTTTTTTTTTTTTCTGCTGTTGTTTATTTCTGTCTAGATCTGTGAGAGATGTATTATCTCTCTAAAATAGCTCCAGAGATAGTTGCACAGATAAATATCTGTTGCAAGGTATGATCCATAGAGAGAAAATACTGTGTTAGCAGAGAAACCAACACAAAATTGCAGTCAAAAGTCATAGGCACAGTCCTATTAGTTGCAACTGGTCAACAGAATGCATTTTCAAAAATAAACAAAGCTTAGGAAAAGAAAATAACAAAGTTAGCAAGGCACTACAAACTCATTTAGTTGCCCTTCAAGTGCTAGAAGATGTTCAGAGACAGCAGAGCTTCTGATGTTAAGTCAAATATGAAAGGAAAGTAGACTGGATTGTAGCCTGACAGACACGAAGGAACTTAAGGAATATGAGCAATAAAGTCTCCAGACCAGCCAGGTGAAAAGTGCAAACCTGTCCTGTCCCCTCTGTCCATAGCTCACTTTTTCCCAGAGCCAACAAAAATTATCTGTTACCTGCTGGCCTTTCAGTGGGGCAGACAGGATTTAAATATAACAATAATAAAGCTTTCCATTTGTATTTTAATAAGGAAACATTTCTTTTTATCAGATTACCAGGCCTGTCATAATTCACCTCTGAACACCTCACTTAACTAATGAATTTATGCCCCTCTCTCTAGGGGAAGAAGATCTTGTCATTCACAAAATGATGCCATTATCAGCATATCTCATGCTGAGGTGAGGCAGGGAAAGAAATCCCTGCTCAGCTTCCTTGGTGCTGGTCTCTCCTTCCTGCTGTGTTGGGTGCTGTAAGAGGGCAGACCATTGTTTAGCTCCAGCCCTGCTCTGCTCAAGGGCTGCTGTCTGATCTCAGAGCCTTTGAGGTCAGGAGAGATCACAGTGTACAGTGGAAAACCTCACACCTTTGTCCTTTCTCAGACCAGGAGCTGCTTATTCTGTTACTGCACAAAAGCTCCTTCCTTGACCCAGCTTGGGCAGGAAGTGAGTGGAATACACTCCCCTATCACCAAAAGGTTGAATAAGATTGAAATTTTGGCCAAAACATGGTGAAAAGAAGGCTGGACTGTGGGCCAGGAGGTGGTTCTGCATCTCTGGCATGGACAAGGTGCTAACCCATATGGCAACAAAATCCCCCAGATGGCTTCAAACTTTGCTGAAGAGAGTTTGCCTTCCATCCCCATCCATTCCTGAGCCACTTCACACCATGCCAGGGCAGCTTCTCTGCTCTGGTTCAGGATCCCAGAGCTGCTGCCTACCACCTTCACCTTCATTGTGGGTAGCTGGTGAATTTAAGTGTGAAGATGGCTGAAGGGCAAGCCTGTGTCACAGTACAAGGGGCAGACCTAAGTGCTGGAATACCATCTGGTATTGGTTTTATAGTCTCTAGCGAAAAAACAAATGTCTTTTTTCCCCCTAGCTTCGAAGTGCCAGTTATTCATAATCCTCACACAAATCTGGCCTTTGCAGGGGCAGTCCTCACTCTCAGCTTTGTGCTGCAGTGCTCCTGGCACACCAGTGAGGATTTGTGGGAGCTGGGTCTGGCAGCTGCCTGTTGGCAGTGCAGCATTCCCATGAGAGGTGCAGTGTCCCTGATCAGAGCCCTGACCACGCTGGGGAATGACAACTTCCAGGGGAGACCTAAAGCCCATGGCCAGGTGGGAGTCCTTCCACATCTCATGATGCTTTCATTCTGCAAGGGAGGCTTTTTCAGTAATGCCCTGCCTGCCTAATGCCCAGCCTGTGTTTTCCACTGGGGATAGTATTTTTCTGCTCTTAGCCCATAGATAATTCTGGGCTAAGTAGTTTATCACTGTTTCTTTCTCTCTGATGATTTGGAAGAAAACTGAAAGGATTATCTGGGACTACCACTTAATTTTTAGCTGTTTGGATTAGAGAAAGCAAATCCCACCTTCTATACCTACATTATTTACTGAAGGGTAGGGGAGCAGATGGTATGAGGAGAGGAAAGTGTGTGTCTAAGTAAATACTTATTGGAAGGTTTAAAAAAATATCTGTTAGTGGTACACTGCTGTGCTCTCACCTCTTGTCTCCTGGAAGGTCTAACCTGCCAGTGCATTCCCTGACCCTGGATATGGGCAGGAGAAGTTTATCAAGTTTATCCTTATGCTTCCTTCCTTCTTGCCCAACCCTCTATATCTCACTGTGCATTAAAGGAAAGCTCAGACAAGTAATTAAATTACTTTTCCCAGACTTAAAATACTTAATAATATTAAATGAGCTTTCACAGAAGCCAAAAGTAAAAGCTATAATGGCATTTTCAGGCAGCATTAAATTGTTAATTAATTGACATGCATTAGAAATAGTGTAACTCATGCAGCATCAGCCATCTATTCTGAAGAAACATTTAAAATGGGATGGTCTCAGTGACTCACACTGGTCAGATGCAGCTAGACTTGTATATATAGCTACAGGAGCCTGCTCTGATGGGGATCAGCATTGGTTATGTATGGCAGGGCTGCTGTGTTTTCCATTTATGTAACTTTTGCTTTTACAGGACTGGAATTCACTAAAGATAATTGAAAAAAGCTTTTTCAAGCCAGCATTCTGCTAAAAAAAGAACTTTTGTGGACTTTTATGTGGTTCTGTGCACATTAGATGTTGTGTTGGCAACTTACAGAAAAGCAAGTTAGATGCAGAAAAAGAAGATCTGTGAAGATCTTCCAGGATAAATACCTACAATACTGACAAAAAACATGTTCTTTTTTTTTTTTTTTTTAACTGAGAAGAACAAGATTATTAGAGACTGGAACATGCTCAGCAATGAGATGACAGCTCTGGCAGATCAGTACAAAGATGTCCATCCATTTCATTCCTAGGTGAGTGTGATGATACAGGAACCTCTGCTGTAAGCTCTTAGCTGTACAGCAAGCACCCACATCTTTCCTGCAAGATTCTATTCTTGGGCTTCACATCCTCGTGCCAGAGGGAGACCAGCCTACAAAGTACATCCATCTCCATTTGGTCTCTTGGCCATGGAGGATAAAGGAGGTGGAAGTCGAGCAGGGCAGGAATTTGGAACAACTGAGAATCCAACAAGGGTCTGGTTCAGCAAACAGAGCCATAACAAAATCTTCCAGAACAAAATACCTGGACATCTATGAGCCAGTAGTGCATCAAAAAATATTTTCTTTCTCTAGTCATCTCATTAGCTCATCATGTTATAATAGTGTCTTTATTCTCTGAACTGCAGAGAAAAAAAAATAAAGAAAGTAATTTAACATAGCAAACACTATTAAAGTGCTTCTTCAAAAAGCTCAGCATTTAGTGCTACAACTGTAAGGAAAGCCAAATCCTTCCTAACTTCTTAGGAACACAGTTTGGCTTGGTTGCCTGTCTTGAGGGTCTTTGCAATGAAAATATATGGCATGGGCAGGAAGGTAATTAATTTCAGATTAACCCTAACAGATCCCAGCTTGTTACTCCAGCTTCTATATTAACATACATAAATAAAATATAATGAAAATACTGTGTGTTCTTAGAATGAAGAGTAGAACAGATGAGAAAGTCAATGCTAAAGACCTTCTGTTCTGCAAGGAATACCTTACCGAGTCAGGTCACTTACCCAGCTCCTTCAACCATGCACAGCTAGACACACCAGATGTTAAATCAAACTCATTTTTCAAAAAGCAATGTGTATTCCTGCTTATGGAAAGAAATGTCTAAAGAATCAAAAGGTTTTTCTGGAAAAAGTGGAAGTTTGTTTTTCCCCTTCAGCCACTTACCAGAGCTCTGGCTTCTTTTCAGCTTTGGCAATGCTTTTATCACAATCACAAAGCAGTGGGTCCATTTTGGCCTCTGCTCAACAGCTCAAGTGTAGCACCAGGAACACCTCAAAAACTGCTCTTGCTAATGCTGTCTATTGTAATATCCACCTTTAGGAACAAACATTTCTAACTTGGACAATAGAAATGAAACCTGCTGGAAAATGGAGCAAACTTCCTGCGTGAAGGAAATGGATGCCACATTTAGAAACAAGTGCTACTAGAACACTGCTGTACACTAGGTTTTATTTTATGTGAACTCATGCTTTTGGCCAGTTTTCCCTTTTTTGCCCTCTTGTGCTGGAAAGCAACAGTGCCTCTGATCCCTGCCTGGCTGTGAGGTACACAAAGCCTTTTAGTGCTACCCAGCCCAAGGGCTGCTCTCCAGCTGTGCCCTGCTGTGGTCATTGCAGCACCTTGTGCCCAGGCTTGGCACACACTCAGATAATGCTGCTGAAGTCACAGCCCTGCCTTGAATCCAGCTCTGACAGCAAAACAAGGGTTGTCAGAAGCTGCTGCCTCTTTTGGAGTGGTGGGTTATCTAGGAAGCTGCTGCTCTGTCAAATTCCCTCCCATACCTTCAATTTTGGTAGAAGATACAGAATCCAACTACAAGACACATGATGTGGGATATAGATCCCTGAGTGTAGGCATCCAACATCATTTGAGGCACTTCAGGAGATTTAAGCCACCAGCACAAGGCTGGCAAAGAAAGCACAAGACCTCAGACTCAGCCTACTGGCAGGAGTGCTGCAGGCTGGGCAGGGGACCCACAGCATCTGCAGTGACATCAGCCACTCACCAGCAAGCACTGAATCCTGCCCAGAGGGTGAGATTCAGCTTACAGATTAAGAATTTATTTAAAGTCCTTCCATGTGTGCTTCTTGCCTGAGTGTGCTCTACAATGACAACTTTGGTGGTGGAACCTAGAGAGGGATTTGTCTGCACAAGGCATCTCCTTTTGAGGAGCTGTATGGCAATCAATCAGCATCAAGGGAAATTTCAGTGAGATCTTCAAGACATATTTTTCACAAAGAGGACCCAGAGGAGTCTGCATCTCTGGAGACATTCAAAACATGTCTGGGAATGACCCTGAGCCGTGTGCTCCAAGTGCTATGTTGAGTGGGCGTTGCTGAGCTCCACAGCTCCATTTTTAGTCCTTCCAGTAGCTCTCCACTGACTCCAAAAGGAGAGCAAAGCTATTTTATTGTGTCCTACTCTATAAGCTGCATCCACACTCCAGTGTCTAGATCGTGCATAACCAATGGTGTAAAGAGGAGGGAGAAGCAACAAGGCATTTGCAGGGGAAAGTTGTGTTGCAAAAGCCTCCTAAGAGACTTTGAAGTTATCACTGAGTTCGATGATGTACGTGATTATTTTGTACTTGGCTTTCCTAAAAGCATTTGGTGAAAGGTGTCTCATGAAAGGTTCTTAGAGAAACGGCATTAGAGGAAAGTTTTTAGGGGTTAATGAAGGATTAAATGTTAAGAAAGATGTTGTGAAGAAAAGGACAATTTTTGTAGTGATAGTGATTCCCCACTTTAAACAATAGGAAGAAGAAAGAGGTGATACTTAGGTGGCAGAGTGTCAATGACACATTATTTATTACCTACCATTATAAAAACAAAAGTAGCTGTGAAGTGTCATGGAGAGACCTTGTGGTACTGTAGCACTGTGAGGATGGCAGATGAAATCACTGGGAATAAAGTAATTGATATAATGAAATACATCTTAACAATAAAGATATAAAGATGACCTGAAGAAAAGCATTTGATATTGCTGTGAATGAGTGGCTGTGAGCAGAACCTCAATGGTCAGCAGTGGAAAAGGGCAACAAAACGTTAGACATTCCAAAGAAGAGGAAAATATTTAAAATCTCTAAAAACATCACTGTGACACTGGACCACAGCCTGAGCCCTGTGTACCTCAGAGTGTGATACAAACAGGATTGGACAAGTTAAGGTGAAGGGTAGCAAAGGTGATCAAAGGCACAAGACAGCTTCTGTAAGAGGGGGCATGAGTCATCTGTGTGGAACAGGAGAAACTAAGGAGGAATAAGATAAGGATATCTATAAATGCAGGGTCTATAAAATCAGAAATCACCTCCCTTTTTCTCACAAGTGATCCAATGCAGTTTTGAGGGAATAGGCTTGCAATATAGAAAGGAAATGCTTTTGTACTTAGAACATAGTAAAATTTTGATGTCCCCTGTTTCAGGGTATGGCATGAATAGGATGAATCACCCCATGGTGAAGTGGAAGCCAAACCAGGTAATTCCCACTCTAAAAATGCTCTGTTTTCCTTTATTGAGCACAAAGGAAGCTTATATTGAGTTGGTGGTTTGTAGAAGTCCATGAAAACTGCTCAGAGGCTGGTTAAAATGAATCCCACCTGTACTATATGCTGGAAATGATGGAAGCAACACATTCCTGTATCTTTGAGAAGTGTGACCAAAGCTACTGCTGGAAAAATCTGGGGCAGGGCAGTATATCAGCCAAATAGCCCAAACCTTACTAAGTCTGAATTCCCAAACTGGTCAGCCACACTGAGTCTTTTACCTGTATTGCTGATTTACCTGCGTGCGGGAGGTTAACTGGTGCACTCTCAAGGGCAGAAATTAATTTTTGACCTAAGAAGAATTTCCCCAAGGACTCAGTTGTTTCAAGCACACAGTGCTTGAAAGTTCCTATGTTTAAGCCAAGACTAAACCCAGCGTACCTGCTACCCCTCCCTGTGGGTGTGCAGTCCTTTGCCCAGCATCCAAAACACGAACACCAGTCCTAGGAACATCTGCACTTGTTTTACAGCTGTGTGCACCTGTGCAGTGTGAGCCCAGAGCAGCACTGCCTGCATGAACGAATGATGCACAGCTCATGGCTTTGGGTTCACCTAGAAGACTCACAATGCTCCAGTAGTTATACAGTTAATCACATTTCTCTTTTGTCTTCCATCTGATGTTACCAGAGTTTTCAGAAAGCTGTCTTGGAGATGAAAGACCTCCTAAATTACACCAACAGGAAAATAGCTGTAATGGTGCATATATTTTTCTTCCAAGATGAAAGTCACCTTCTTACACTGAGAAAGGCACAGATATTAAAACATGCAACTACTTAAACAAAGTTAAGGAACGTAAAATGTGATTGCTCTGATGGGAAGGAAGCGAGCTGGACCAGGATCACTTTACATTTCTGTTTACATTTTTCTAGTCATTTCCAGGTAAGTGGCAAACGTATTTTAAGTCTTCTTCAAAACACAAGTGAAATTTTAACACATAACACAGGACCATGAAAACTGCCATGCCAGGGCTGTCTAAACTCAAAGACTGCTCTGGCAGCTAAGAGTAGGTATTTCATGGGAAGATCCAAACCTTCATATAATGGACAGTACTTATGGGAAAATGACCTCCTATACCCCAAGAAAAAGACCTTTTATTGACTGCTGTGTTTGTGTGGTAACCTTATACTTTATTCCTCTTAACCTTATTTAATACAACCGTGAGAAGTTTCCATTACCTGTTCAAATACTCCTATGAACTTCTACTATTTTAAAACTATAAATCCGTGGCCATTTTGTGATGGTATGATCCACCAGCCTTTCCTTCCCAAAAACATTTTCCTGCCTTTAATTTTCTTGAAAGCAGTTACCATTTAATGATAACTTGTACACTCTGTGACACAAGCTCTAGGTGATTTTTTCCACTTCCTGGCAGTACAAGGAGGGTCCCTGTAACTTAATGATTCTTTTGCCTGCTTCACTTTTGGCCTGAACACAGGAAT
>VZTT01045361.1:0-16175 GCA_013400855.1 Buphagus erythrorhynchus
CCTGCCCTTTCTGTCCATTCCTCCCTTTTCCTGTCACTCCATTCCCTTCTCCAAAGCCCTTCTTCAGCCCCTTTGGGTACTGGGATGCCGATGCCCCATCACTAACATCCTTCTCTCGCCCTGGGCACACAGCGCTGGGGGCATTTTTCCCCCCACCTCAGCCTGCAGGATGTGTTCGGGGAGCCAGGGGAGGCTCGGGCACTGCAGCAGGAGGGCTGGCTTGTCCTGGACAGCGGGTGAGCCCCGGGGAGCCACGGGCAGGGCCGGGGGTCTCCCCAGGGCACCGGCTCTCACCCGCACCTCTTTCCCAGTGGCCTGCGGTGCACCTGGGCCGGCCTGGCCGTGCTGGACTCGCTGCTGCCCGACCTGCTCTGGCAGCTGCAGCGGGCGCTGGGCGCTGCCCGGTGCCCACCGAGGGGGACCCCGGCAGAGGAACGAGCCGGTGGCCGGGACGCGAGGGCTGCAAGCATCAAAACGGACAATAAACCACAAGAGCAGTGTGCTGGCTGAGCGGTGTTGGGGCAGGGGCGCTGGCCGGGGGAGCTGTTACTGCAGAGTAAGCGCCTGTATCCCGCCGTTCCGGGTGTTCCTAGTCGCCCGGTGTCCCGTGCCCGAGTATCCCGGCTACCCCGGAGTCCCAACATCCCGCTGTATCCGGGCATCCCGGTGCCGCGTGGTGTCCTGGTGTCATGGATCCCGGTGTCCGGGCACCCTGGTGTTCCCAGTCGCCCACTGTCCCGCGTCCCTGTATCCCGGGTACCCGGGAGTGCCGGCACCCCAGTATCCCGCTGTGTGCGCGTATCCCGATGTCCCGGCACCCTGGTGTTCCCAGTCGCCCAGTGTTCCGTGTCCCCGGTGTCCCAAAGCCCCAGTGTCTCAGAGTCCCGAGTGTCATGTCCGATATCCCGCTGTGCCGTTGTCCCGGCCGTGTCGCAGCCGCACTGCGCATGCGCGCGGGCAGGCGGCGCATGCGCGCGGCGCACCGCCCCGGGGGCAGCGGTACCGCGCAGCCCCAGCAGGGGGCGGTGCCCCGCGGTGGCCGCCGGGTGCCCGCGCGCTCTATCGCGACCTGTCGCGACCTGCGGCGACTCCGGGCGCGGTGCCGGTGTCCGGGACATGGCGTCGCGGCGGGGCAGTCGGTCTCGGAGCCGGACTCCCCCTGGTACGGCCCGGAGCAGGGCGCGGCTGGGCAGAGGGCGGCCGAGCCGGGCCTTCGGCCTGCGGTGGGGCCGCGGTGAAAGCGGCCGGAACCAGCCCCTTCCCTAGGCAGTGACCCCCTGTCATTGTCGTGATAATTTATTTTATAAGGAGCAGGTCCCAGCGTGGGGGG
Source organism: Buphagus erythrorhynchus (assembly GCA_013400855.1). NCBI lineage: Eukaryota > Metazoa > Chordata > Aves > Passeriformes > Sturnidae > Buphagus > Buphagus erythrorhynchus. The sequence goes on from VZTT01045361.1 coordinate 1,331, forward strand.
CCCGCAGGTTAAGGGGGAACAGCCCGTGGTGGGATCCCCTGAGCTGGGCCTGGCCCGCACCCGGCTCTGCCCGGGTTTGGTATTTCAGAGCTGCTCTGCGGCTGAACAGCTTCTGAAATCCAGTGCTTTGTTATCCCAGTCGTGCTGGGTAAGCACAGGGAATCTGTGTGCTTGCACTTGGCAGCTGGAGCTGGAAACTTCCCAGGAATGTGTTGTTCCACCTGCAGGGATCTGTATTTATTTGCATTTATCTTACCCGTTGTCCTTCATCTAGAATAAAGTGTGAGACAATTCACTACTTGACCCACTTTGGTATTTGCAGCTTCTCAGAGGTTGATTTTTTTTCAATTACAAGAGATGCTGAATTTAATTGTTCGGTGCAACCTTAAAAAGAAATAATCTCAAAACATAGTTCAGCTGGGAATCATTAACCAGCCTGAGAGGAGCATGGTGCTTCCTTGGGAGACTAAAGAAGTCTCTTCATCTGTTTTTTAGGCAGGAAGGAAAAGACTTTTGAGCAGTCCTGTTCAATAATTGCAGAAGAGCCTGAACCTGAGCCTAAGCCTGAGCCTGTTCCATACGTTCTGCAAGGAGAGGACATCCAGGCACTTGAATTTAAGGTGGAGGACCTGGAGAAAGTATGTATGAGTAGTTTTACTGCTGGAAACAGCTGTCTTAACTGACACTCTCCTTTTGTGTGTTTAACAAAGGGTGCTGCTTGCTTACTTAAGCCAAAACTCACACCTGCAGCTGAGTTCTCACGCTATTTTGTCTGCCAGGCTTTTTATCATGATAAAATATCAGTTCATCAGGTTCAATTGCTAGAAGTAAAGGATTATAAGTGCCTATACAGTCCTTTCAAATGGAAAGATAAGTCATCTGCCTCTTCAAAATTACATCTTCAACTTTCTGATCTAATAAGACCTGTAAGTTGTTTAGTAGCTTTCATGGCTTTCCTTCCAAAATTCAGGTCACAGTGTGTAAGTGGAAGTATTTGAGTGACACAGTGGCAGAAATCTCTTCTGGAAAGTGATTTAAAACTCTCCTTTTCGTGCCCCTGTTGTAAACCAGGATCCAGAGAAATAAGACAGTAACTGAGTTGGTATCTGCACAGCTGTGTAAGATGTCTTGTAGGGGAAGAATCATAAAAGATTTGGCTTGGAAAGGACCTTAAAACTCATCTATTTCCACCCCCCCGCCATGGGCAGGGACATCTTCCGCTATTGCAGATTGTTCCAATCCCCATCCAGCCTGGCCTTGGACACTCCCAGAGATGGGGCAGCCACGGCTTCTCTGGGAACCTGTGCCAGGGCCTCACTACCCTCACAGGGAAGAATTTTTCCTAATATATAATCTAAACCTACTCTTCTACTTTGAATCCATTCCTTCCTTGTCCTGTTTACATGTCCATGTGGAAAGTCTTTACCCAGGACTCACAGGACTCCTACAGGAACTGTACTGATATGGCTACTGTGCCTGTCCTAAAAGGATCAGATGGAATAAAGGTGAGTCAGTGTGTACCTAACTGCACTGTGACTGTTTATTTCCTGAAGCTTCATGCTCCACGCCTTCCCCACGATGCTGGGAGAATTCCAGTCCGGAGGAGTTACCTTGTCCGAGAATACCGACCCAAGGAGGTGACACATCTTGTAGCACATCCTGTTCCCCCCAAGGCACCCAAGGGACCACTGACTTTTCCTGGTAGGGTTCAACTTCACATCTTACCTCTGGGTTTTGGTTTTGCTAAGCCAAACTTTAGTGACCTGGCTCTGTGGTTGGGTATTTTTATATGTGTTGTAGGACCAGGACAGTTTGATGGTGGCTCTGAAGAGATCCTCCCTCATCACATTTTGGGAAGTCTCCAGGAGTTGAGGATGGAAGCCTTGGCCAGAAAAAACACTCAGGTTGGTCTGTAGACTTAGGAAAATGCTGCTGCATGGCACTTTTCCAGAGGTAGTGTGTGGTGCCTGCAATACCTTTTGATGCTTTCCAGCACCTATCAGGAGCAGGGCAGACATGAGGTGTGGCTTTCCCAGCCTCGTCACGCTCAGGGGGAGGGTTTGCCTTCGGAGAAACTGCACCAGCAGGTTTTGGAGTCCTGTGTGCAGGACCAGGTCATGGAGGGAACAATTACACAGGCTTCCTCTTCCCTCTGTATCCTGCTCATGGTATCAGGGAAGAGCTGATGTTGCAGCCATGCCATTGCTGGAGTCTCTTTACTCAGATAAATATTTCCATTGTGTCTGAGTGTGTCCCTACTGCCCTGGTTTCCTTCCTCTGAGATTGCTAATGTAACAGTGCTGTCAATGTGAAGATTCTTCTTCCCTCTTCCATTCCTGTTTTGGTGTGCATGGAGAGGTTCATTTAATGTTTCATCTCTCATCAGCTAGCAGATGCTATTAAGGTTCCTCATCCAGATATTACTGCAGCAGCTTTAGAAGAGGAACATGGAGGAGAGAAGAAAGTAAAGGCACATCAGGCTCAACTAGCAGAGCACAAAGCTTTCCAGAACTGGAACCATCATATGGCAATGAGGAAAAAGCAGGAGAAACACTTAGGAGGTGAGAAAAGCTAAGGACATCTCATTCTGTGAAATTCTGCGTGCAGGTGGAGAGGTTTGATGTGCCCACACCAAACCCCAGCAGTCTTTGCCCACCAGGGTTAATCCTATTGCCAGTGCAGTCTAATTCCATGTTCTCAGAGCTCCCACACTGCTCATGCTGGCGGCTCTGGATGTGGTGGGAAGGTGAGCTGGTGGCTCTGGTTGGGGAGAGGACAGTGGATTTGGCAGGGAGCAGTGTAGGTAGGTTACAGGTTAACAATAACAGTGGCAAAGGGTGTGCCCAGAAGTGCAGCACCAATGATGTGGTGTTTTTTATTTACAGAAATTCTTCACAAGCCAGAGAATGAATTGCTGATGAACATGTCGGACGATTACAGGCAAATCCAGGAAGAACGTGACCTCATTGACCGGAGTCTCCCTGCCCTATTTCCTGGAAAGGTGAGAACTCCCCTTCCTGTGTGTCCTGATTGTGCTGCTCTTGTGAAACAGCACAGACACTGTTCTGAGTAAGTCTCTGAAGTGCTGTCAGGAGATGTTTATCAAAGCTACTCTGAATCCCTCAGCTTGGTGTCTAAGCAGAGCTTTCAGGGACATGAAAAATAAAAACCTGAATTGTGCTAGCCATACCAGTCAGGGGAAAGTGGTGATGAGCAAGTGGCATTTCTTGATTCTCACCAAAGACTGTTGTGCCCTAGGAAGTGGCATGGGAACATGTCACAATTGCTGTTGCAGGGGCAGAAAGATCTGATCTTCAGGCTTGGATTTTAGTGATTGCCATGGAGAAAAGGGCATGGGTAAGGCAGGAGGGTTATGGGAGTATAGTGTTAAAATCCTTTTTTCACATTTATAGCACTATCAAAGAATTTGCATTTGTGTGAGGCTTTATTTTAATATCATTCAACCTTCATGTGCTCTAGATAGAAGAAAGTTCTTTTGTCTTTGACAGCAGCCTGATAGAAATTTTGGCTTTCTCTGCAGAAAGGGGTAATTCACTGACTTTTAAAATGCTCATATAGTCAGGACCTCTTGTTTTTGGCTTCAAGTGCCTGTGAAAATAGCAGGTAGCTGCACAACTCTATCACTGGGAGCCTTGTTTCCTACCCTAGGGATACCGAGTGGGAAGCGAGTTCTGGAGCCTTCCTGAGCAAATTGGGGATGAACTCACTGGGCTGACTCTGAGCCTGACCCGGACAGAACGTGGGTACCCAGAGCCACTCACTCATGTGGGGAAACCCCAAACCATCCAGAGGGAAACAGGTAAGGGAACACTGCAGAGAGTTCATTCCAAAGAAATGGGGCACAAGTGTGGAGGGAGCAGCTCCTTCCCTGTTGAGCCTCCTCTTTAAAACACTACAAGGCCAAAGTTCAGCAGAGACTCAAATTTCATTAGGCATGTGGGTGTGTAGAGAATGAGCTCCTCTATGGGTATTTTTACAGGTCTGAAGCCTCCAAAGAGGATTCCTTGCCACCTAAACTGGGATAAGAGTCTTTTCCTGAAACATCGACGGCAGGAGCTGAAATCTCTCCTAGAGGAGCTGGGCTTTTATAAGCCAGTAAGACCAGAGGAACAAGGACATTCTTTGTGTCTCTTGTTAGGTGCTGTGGAGTAACAAAATTGCCAAGAGATGGATTTGAAAAAAGCATTAGGGGACTAAAAGTTGGTCCCACAGTGCTTTTCCTGAAAGTTCCCACATTTCCAAAGGACCACACCTATGAAGGAGTTATGTGACCTCCTGAAGTGTTGCATGGAGTGGTCTAGGAGCCTCAGAATAGGACCCCAGACCAGCAGCATGCAGCTGTCAGGACCTAGGCAAAAAAATCCCTGCCAAGTATTGGTGCAGGACTTTGATTTAGTGCTGTGGGGCAGAGGGAAGAGATCTTTACCCATGTGGAAGACACTCTGAAATAATCTCATGAAGGCAGGTGGCCCCTTCTCCTACAGACAGAACAAACCTCACTTTTTTGTTTTTGAAACCTATCTCTGAGGGTGAGAAATGTGTGAAGGACACTTCCTTTGTGCATCATTGCTAGTGGGGAGTGCAGTCATCTAGGATTCTTGGGAATCTCAGAACTGGTTCTTTCTCATGTCCCTTGAGCGTTCTTCAGATGCCTCTAAAAACCATTGTAGGAGCAAGATATCGTAACTTCACTTTACTTGACTGACTTGGTGCATTTGTCTGGTGTTTTAATGTCCTTTCTATGTAAAAGAGCAATTGTGAGTTGGTAATTTCTGTGTATGTCCAGGATCTGGAAGGACTGGAGGTGATTGGGAAAGGGCAGCCTTTCACATCTGTCTCAGCTGAGGCTTCTCGACATACTTCCATTTCTGAAGAGATTGAGATCCTGTAAGTTTTACTTTGTGGCATAATGTGTGGCAAAATGAAGAATTTTGGGTGTGCACCACCAATCTGTGATGATATCCTTAGCTGTTTTAGCTGTCCTTACCCAGAATGAAGACGAGTCTGTGTCACTGGGACACAATAAAAGGCATATTCATATATTATATTATATTAATCACCAGATTTAGCAGCCTTTGTGCCTTGGGCCCTTGTGTCTAAGGAGCAAGAATCAGAGAAAAGTTTTGTTGAGGCTCTTTCTCCAGTCTTCACTCTGTGTAGCTTCAGAGCTTACATCAGGCAGGGTGGGATTCTACTCTCAATTACCTCCATTTGATTGTCTTTTTCTAGCCTTCCATCATTAATTTCCTGGTTTTATCTGTCCTGTCCATCTGTAACAGGCACAGTCTGAGGGCCTCTTGTCCTTTTTTACTCATGTACTTCAGGCAGGTCTCATTCTTTAATATTCTGGCTTTCCTGTCCTCCTTGCCAGTGACACGTAGCTGGATGGGTTCAGCACATCTGCAGGGCTCTGTCCCTAAAGAGATTACTATGTGAGAAAACATTACATGGGATTATTTCTTAGAGGGTCTTGTAAATCACCCCTGGTTCTCCCCTCTCTGGAAGTGAATTTCACTCCATGAAAATGCTGGCTTTTGTTTTCTTTAGCAGTGACCCCTTGGATGACTCCTTCACTGTGGTTCCAGAAGCTGAAAAGGTTCCATCTTTAGTTTTCTGTGGTCAGCCTGCTCGTTGGATCAAGGGCATCACTGCTTGCAGGGTAATTGTGAGATTTTAATTGTTTAGTCAAGCTAAGCCTATTTGAGTTCCCAAGTCATAGTTGTACAGTCAGTGTCACTCCAAGGTCACAGAATGGGAGACTTACTCTGAACATAATAGAGTATCCTATGTTTGCTCCAGAGAGATCTAGGAACAGAAGGGCTCTGGTTGTGCTGTGAGGTTCACATTCCCAGGCTTTCTCTGTATAATGGCCACTTCTCTGGACCTGCCTTACAAGTTCTCCTACCAAGGCTCAACCCCTTATCTGAGCTATGACTTCATGCAGGATAAATCCTGCCAGGTAGTGTAAAAATTGTTCTCTTTTTCCTCTTCCTTGTAGAAGGAAATTGGCATTGCTGCCCGGCTCACCTTTGAGGCTGTGGCTAGGGAGAAGGCTGAAAGCTTCCTGACAGTGATGAATGATGGCAGAGCTGCCATTTGGTACAACTGGATGAGGCTTCCTGAGCAGATCCCCTCCAGAGAAACCAAGGGAGGGAGGATGCCCTGTTTTTACTTTGATACCAGACCAGGTATGAGACCTGCTGGTCTTCAAGACCTTTGTACCTCAAGCAGAGGGCAGGAATTTGGGAGTTACCTGGGACATGGAGTCTGACTAATGGCAGAGCACTGCTGAGTGATTTCTCCTGAGGAAACCACCCTGGGTGTCAGAGCTGACTCACGCCAAAAGAGCTGTGCAAGGCAGATCCCTCTCCTGGAACTTAAAGGAAAGGAGGTTGCTTCTGCTCTGAGTGTAAATGGGTGGAATATTGAGAAGTGAACCATTTTCTGGTGGCAAACAGGGCATAATCTTCTGGAGAGAAAACTGAACTTGCTGTAGAAGGAGAGTGCAATGGGAATAACACCAGTTCAGGAACATAGGGACTGAGAGGAAATCTGGAAGGAGAACAATAGCTGGATGAAGTGTGATAACCAGCTAAACTATGGGGAAAGAGTCTCCTGGAGAGATAAGGACACTTGGGGTGGTGTTGGAAAAGGGTCAGGCTAACCAGGTGGCTTTTTGCAGACCAATGCATTTTCTCTCTTATTTCAGGTGTAATTTTGCCTGGAGAAACTCGGAGGTTTTCCTTTATTTTCAAGTCAGAGAGAGCAGGCATTTTTAGTGAGCCCTGGGAATTTAGGACACATCCTCTGTTATTAGGAGGAGCTCTGCTTCAGGTGACCCTTTGGGGAATTGCTGTGTATGAGGATAAATTGGCTGACTTCAGAGAGAAACTGGAGGTAACTGAGCTTTGAACTTTATATGCAAATAGAGGATAAGGGTGGGAGTGGACAACGTGGTATTTTTATTGTTGTGCAATTACTGCTGAGAGTGAGATTCACAGAATGTCTGCACATACTTGAGCAGGTTTGCTAAATGACATGAGGAACTCTGGAGTATATTGTAATTGTTACTAAAGACATGACTGTGTTTCCTAAAGTGTTCACACTGGTCCTTTAAAGAATGAAATTTCTGTTGGTAATTAATTTCATTAGTTACTTAGTGGGAAGGGAATTGACTGCTGTACACTATGATAGCAGTTAAGGTATAAATTGAAAATTACACTAGGCTTTGAAAAGTATAGTTTGGGGGGAGGATTTGTATAGTTGATTTGAAAAGCTGTTGGAAGTATTGCTCTGCTCAGTGGGGTTTGCAGTTGTTCATGTCCTTGTAACTCTGTATAATGAATAGTGTGGTTACAGGTGGGACTGAATTTGTGTGTTTGCATATGGAATGGGGACTCACACATGTTGTTCTTGTTGTGGTGCCTCAGAATGAACTGGCTGCTCGAGAAGGGGCTGCTATAGTGAAAGAAAGCCTGAATGAAGTTATTGACCAAATTCGGACACCCGTGCGCACCCCGTCTCCTGTGGATGCCTGTGCCACAGAGGAAGAGCTGTTCCACAGGAAAAATCCCGAGGTGATGTTTGCTGTTTAATGGACTGCACAACTGAAATAAGTGGGGAGGGCAGACCTGTGGGGCTGCTGCATCCCTGGGATTCTGGAGCTGGCAGAGTCTGCCATGGAGGCTTTAACAGCTGGGTTAGGAGAGGGAAGGTGGAGCTCATGTTTACCTTTTCCCCCATTACCACAGTTGCATTATCAGCATCAAGTGGTAAAGCAGCTGCATAAACTATGGAGACAGCACCTGACTGTGCCTTCGGTCATGGAGGAGGAAGTGCCCTTGGACCAGAGGAGCACTGCAGGGGACATGGAGTACCAGGAGAGCACCTTGGAGTCTGCCTCTGCTCGGAGCAGCACCACTGGGCTCCCACGTGGGAAGCGCACATCAGAGGAGGCTGCAAGGGAAAAGAGCATTGAGGAGGAAGAAGCAGGTCCTTCAGGATGGAACTTGTCCTTCGAGGACTTGAAACAGGTGGTCACCTCGGTTCCCACAAGCTGATGGTGTGTTAATTCCCCTACAAACAGCCCAGCCTACCCCAGTGTGAGCCCACTAAAGGGCTGCTGCCTATATGCTGGGAGTTAGAGAGGTTTTACAATGGGTGTTGGCTCTGCTGACCACACCCTCAGTGCTCTTGTAAAGAATTCCCAACAGAGACTTTGTGGGCTGTTGTATGAAGAAGAAAAGAGAACCACACAATATAATAGATATTTTAAGCTCTTCCCCTGTTAGCTTTCTGTCATCCCAGGACTGAATGTGGGGGGCAGGCTGGACTTACAGCCTCCTGTGGCTCCCCCAAGGGCTCTTGTCCTTGGAGAGTCCTTTCTATTCAGCAGAGAACTAAGGGGGCACTCATGACAGGCTGTGGATAAAGTACAGACCTCCCTAGATTAAAGCAAGAGTGCTTTGGATTCTGTCAATGGTTTTTCTGTTGTGCTCTCTTGGAAATCTCTCTGTTTCTCATAAATAAGCTTTACTAGGGAGCCTTCTAGCTTGATAGAATCCCTGTTTCCCAGCATACCTGCAGTTGCAAAGGGGCTTCATATCAGTCTGATGGGGGAATCTGGGATTGTTCCACAGATCTTGGGTACCTTATCCTAGCTGTGTAGGAAGCCACATCTGGGTAAGTGCCCAGTGCAGCCTGGTTTCAGACTGGTGTTCAGGAAGAGAGCAGTGAGCTGCTCTGCTGAGCTCGGGGTCTGTGAATAAAGGCTGAGAAGTGCTCCACAGCCCTTGTGTATTTTCTCTCACAGGCTATAATGTCAATCCCTGGGGAAGAGCAGCGGGAAGAAGCACTGACCCAGCTCAATAAGGCAGCTCTGGAGCTGTGTGTTGAACAAAGGCCAACTCAGTCAGACCTTCTGTATCCACTCTGGTGGGTTACCTTTGCAAGGAAAAGCTTGTGAAAACATTATGTGATCAACAGCCTCAGCAAGCTCTGTTGCAAGTGTTGTGATTCAGAGTTCATATAATTATACAAGGTCTAGAAGTCATCTTTACACTCTGGTTTTTTATAGCTTAATTGTAGCAGCTGTCTAGGACCCAAATGCCTTTTTTTTTTTTCTGGAGATAAGTTTAGAATATTAAATGCATGTAATTTTGGAGAGTGTACAAGATTATTTCTGGCAAGATTATTCCAGTCTGTATTTATGAAACCTTTGGGTATTTTCTGTACCCTTTTACTCAGATAACTGTCTCCTCCCTCATACAGTCTCTCTGTTCTTTGCTCAGGCTTTCAGACTGTAAACATATCAACAGCTTTGAGTTGCTTCTAAATTAGAAGGATCCAGGTTCCTCTTGGTAAACACAGAGCAGGTTGATTTACCAACGTGTGTCATGTTGAAGAGCAGACCTAGTTTCACAGTAATATTCATGGGTTCCTGGGAGCCTGTTGATTTGCAAACCATTGAGCCCTCGGAGGGATCTAGCATGAGCAAAGCAATTTTGCATCCCCCTGCACAGATATTTAGACAGTGGGTGCTGCTTTGTTGGTTTAGTTGCACAGGGCAGCTGTCAGCTGTGAGGTGCCTTCACTCCTGGGCACAGGGTCAAACAAGGAGGCAGTTGCTGCTGTCTCCCTTCTGATCCTGATCATTTTCTTAGCCTCCAGCTGTGGCGTGGAGCAATTGATGACCTGGTGAGTCACTCTCTTAGGCTGAGATCCCTGCTTGGTTTGATTAAGGAGGACACCTATGTAGAAGCTGCTCCAGAGGAAACAGGTAAATGGTTTTAGCACAGCAACTGCTTTCTGTGGGCTGCTGGAAATACAAAAAACATGATGAATTTGAACTGAAATGTCAATTTTAACATGTCTCCCTGAGGAAAAAGCATCAGGAAAAAAACTGGCAGATTGTGTGACAGTCACAATACTAATTGGGATCTGTGGTTTGGCATTAGTAAAAAAACACCCCCACAAAAAAAGCCATTTAATTCAGCTAGGTCTAGCCATGGTTTTCACACAGACTGACCCAGCAAACACTGCCTCAATGAGACCTCTTCATTCCTTATTTAAACAAAGAACTCTTCAAGGTATTGTTTTTCAGTGCAGTACATCTCAGATTAAGAAAAAGAGGAAAATAATACTGCAAAAGTAGTGTATTCCCACTCTGCTAGTGCAGTGGACTGGACTTTCTGAATGTGTGGATGCTTTTGGTTAATTGAAATCCTTTCTTTTGTAGAGGGAGTAAAGCAAGAAGGAGCAAAAAAAGGAGGAATAGCTACTAAGAAAGAAGAGAAAAAGGATAAAGAAGGCAAAAAAAGTAGAGGGACATCAGGGAAAGGGGTAGGTGTTGGAATGCTTGGTGAGCCCTGAGTGCTGGGGACATTGTGATCCATCCTGTGTACCCTGAGTTTGAGCTGATTTCCAGCCCAGTGAAAGAGGTGCTGCTGCTGGGAGATACATCTTGAAGCAGTCTGAGCAGTCCTGACCTGTGTCCCTTTTTCCCTTGGTCTGTCCCTTATTAGGATACTTCAGGCAGCAGAAAGCTGAAAACAAAAGGTGAGAAGCAAGGATCTTCCATTTCACTGCAGGATGTGAAAGGGGGAGCAGAGTCTGTCAAAGGAAGAGATGAGAAGCAGAAGGTGGAAGAGGGAGCTGCAACTACATATGGGGCAGAACCTGCTCAGGAGGAGGTGGACTCTGTTGCACTTAAAATATACCAGGAAAAGCTTTATATTGAAGTGAGTCTGAGCAAAGCTTGTATCATCATCTTGGTTTTGTTTTCTTGAAAGGCACACTGAGGCTCAGGGGGAGAGGCAGGCATTTTGTTAGACTCAAAAACTGGCAGACATATGTCCCTTGTGCTGCAGCAAGGTAAGTGTGAAATCCAAATTAATTGGTTTCAGCCTGGAATCTGTTAGCAGAAATCCAGCCACCACATAGCCACATGCGGGACTCCTATCTGGGATGTCTTCAGCATTGCTTGCAGACTCTGGAGGGATCAGCTGAATTAATTGTACCTCAGATAATGTTAAACACACTTCATAGCCAGGGAAATTATTACTAGAGCTCTGTTAGCAGCAGGCTGCCACTTCTATGTGGTTGTATGTGTGCCCATGTGAAAATGTGCCTCAGAAACCATCTCTGTCAGTCTCAGCCTCAGGATTTCTTCATGTGTTTTCACTGCAACTGTGTTCTCTGAATTTTTGCAGGTTTACGGGCTGCTGGATTCAATGGTGAGTGAAATGGTGTCTTTATTTGAGGATCTAAAGCAGTAACATGCTCTGAAGTTGGAGTGGAGCCCTTTGTACGTAGAAATAGACTTGCTTTTAAAAAAATTAAATAAATAACCATATTTACACAGATGGAGCGGAGATTCTTCTTTCTGAAGTGATTCAGTGATTACAAATACTGGGCTGCCTCTTTTCTGACACACTATGATGTGAGATTATTGCTAGATCATCTGTTACTTTTACAGATGATGCTTGCCAAGAAGAGACAAGGCAAGAAGTATTACCACCTCAGAAAACGTTAAGACTGGAAAATACTGGTATTTCTGCTAGGGGGAGAATTTAAAAGTGCCAGTTAACATGAGGTATGTTCTTTGTGTCTTGATTGTGCTTAAGGTAGCAGGTGAGTGAGCAGGGTGTTCTTGTACTCATGAATACTGGTACCAGGAGAGTAGACAAATCCATCCTGGTTTTTATCATATTTTTGGTGGCTTTTCCAGTCTCTCCTTGGGACTTGCTGACAGGAGGCTTCTCTGAGGCATTCTGGATCCCAGTAAAAACACTGTCCCAAGGGGTGTGCCACTCTGCCTGGTTTTGCACTCACAGATTTCCTTCTTGTGCTGATCTTGCCATCTCTTTCCATTAAGCTCAGGTACCCATGCCCCATTCTGAGCCAGGTTTTACATGTTTTCTTCCAAGACTAATCCCTCTTAAATTAGTGAAATTTATGCTATAAAAGTTGTGAGCCATGGTAAGGTCTCATGTTAGAGCCACCCCTCCTGTCTGTCCATCTGCCTGAGTGTCTGGGCTCATCACCATTTCCTATCTCATCACCATTCCAGCATCACTGCTGGAATGAGGCTTTTTGTGGAGACATCCCAGGCCTGAGTGTGGCACACTGGGCTTTACTTGGAGCAGGTTCCTGAGGCAGAGTGAGCTCTGTGTGGAGTCTGCCTTGGTCTGGTGTCAGTAAGTGCCACCTTCCTGCTAAAGCAGCTGGACAGCATTCCCCAGAAAGGCTTTGGCCCTGTAAAGCAATGACATCAGTGTAGATCATTAATTGGGGATGGTGATCCCACTGGAGCTCTGAGGCAGCAGATGTCTATCCATGCTGAGCATGGCTCAGCCATGAGTTCAGTGGCTCCAGGTGTGTCCCTTGGGCATGTGCCCCTGTCCCTGGGCTGGCACACAGCTTGGAGCTGCACATGTAGTGTGAAATGACTGCTCCTTCTGCAGAATTCATGTCTTCTGCTTTCTTATTTTAACTCCTCTGCTGTCCCTGGGGAGAGGATCTGTTCCTCCCCTTGGCTCCCAGCAGGACCATGGCAAAGGACAGCTTGTTTTTTTCACTGGCCAGGTGAGGGTCCTCATCTTTTGAGATGTTTTCTCTTAGTGGGGTGTGGGGAAGCATTTTGGCTTCTGTAGCAGCAGGAGCCTCCTCTGGCTTAGTGGGCACAGGGAATGTCTCTGCTCAGCATTCCTGGAATGAGAATTTCAGCAACATTTTGAGAATTAGGAGGAAAAAGGCCTGAAGTTGGGGTATGTCTTACAGGCTCTGACAATAGCTCCTGCCTCCCTGGAGATGATTATCAGCTTTGTGAATCTGCCCAACTCAAACTGCTCACGCCATCTGTTTGTTTCTAGGAGAGAGGGCGTCTGCAGGTTCTAGAGGAAACGTGATTGTCTGAGAGGCAGGAATGCTTTCATTCGCTGGCTTTACCTCAAAGGATGGCAAAGCCCATCCATGTCTCCATGGATCCATATCTTCAGCCTATTGAAACCAGGCTCCATGTGTTCATCTACCCACTGGAAAATCTGTTAATACAACACTGGGTAGATGGAAGTTTTACGTACAATGGAAGAATGTCCTGTGCTGGCATCTTCCAAGGGAGGAGTCTGGTGCCAGAGGGCAGGTGGGTGGCATAGGAGTTCTGCAAAGGAGAACAAACCTGTGAATAGTCTAATTTCTTGTCATAATTTTTTGTCATAAATATTGCCAGTGCCTCTTCGGGCCTTGGACGAGAGTATCCTCAGGGGACAAGGTACAAGCAGAATGCAGGAAGGGATGTGATAGGCTGGGCCAACAATTGTGATACTCTGCTGGCTGCTGCTGCAGCTTTCTGTGAGCTAGCTGCTTTTTTTATTTTTTTTTTTCCTTTTTTGCATTGATTTGTGGAAGTAACAGGACAGGAACTGCAGTGGAATTAGAGGTGGCTTCTACAGAGCAGCTTTAGAAACATAAACCTCTTATTTACAGGCCCAGTGTGAGATGTGGGCTCTATCCTTAGCACAGAGACCCTCAGCGCTGCCAGCCCTGCACTCTGCAGGACACTGTAGGTTCAGTCCTTGCAGTCAGGCAACGAAATTATTCCTTCTCCTCTCCCAAATGTGGGCATTATTTGTATTAGTGTTAATAATTTGTGTTGTGTTTGCTAAATAACCAAGGTGAGTGACCTTCCTGGCCTTGGGAGTTGCATTCCAAACCCATCACGTGAGTGGGGCCTGAAGACACCATCACCACCAGAGAGGATGGGAAGGGGGGAATTGCAGGAAAATGCCGCAAGCAGAAGGTGACAGTGCATTTCCAGAGGTTTCTCAATGGCAGAGGGGTCTGGATGAGCAGCCAGGCTCCACTGAGGGCATGCAGTGCTTTGCTGGGTTCTATATCCACGGTGGAGTTTTGGGCCCCCCAGCAAAGAAACCTCACGTTTGTACAGCTCCAAAAACAACCTCTTGAAGTATTTTCCCCAGGAGAGGCTCACTTGGCTTATAAAAAACTCACTGCCTGAAGAAAGGCAAGCTGTCTGCCTCACCATCTGACACAGTGAAGCAGGAGCATGGGGAATGGAGGAAGAGGACAGCTTGGAGCTTGGGCTGCCACGAAGAATGCCTGCCCCTTCCCGGGCTGGGATGTTCTCTGGGCTGACCTGCAGAGGGTTTGGATGCTGGATGTGCTCTTTTCCCACACTGCGGCTGGCAGTGGGACTAGATGCTTATTCAGCCTGAACGGCCAGAGCCTGTTGGGAATGTCAGGCTGCTGAGATCTGCAAAGCTCCCAGAGGCACACGGCCTCCCCCGAGACCTAAGGCAGGACAGGACCCTGGGGCAAGATAGATCTCAGCTCTGCACTTTGTGTGGCTGGCGGGAGCAGCCGCAGGAAGGCATGACCCCCCTCCCACCCAGAATGTCTCAGCACCCCTGAGATGCTTTCCATCGTGAAAAATGTCAGTGATATTAAAAAGATTATATATATCCATAATACTTGAAGGGCTGTCAGTGATTAAAATGGAAGGCAGAGGCCGGGAGAGAGGGGGTGGCATTGAAATGATTGAGAGACACGACTTATTTTGTCATGTCATCTGATGCCTCCCTCTCTCCCCCCAGCCAGGCTCCAGGGAGCTGTTCAGAGCAGGGGAAGAACCCGCTCCAAATTAAGATCCTAACAAAAAAAAAAAAAAAAAAAAAAAAAAAACAAAAAAAAAAAAAGAAAAAATTTAAAGAACCCAAATTGCGAGCGTGGCCTGGGGTAGCAGAGAGGGAGCTGCGTGGTGGGCAGGGTCGACATCCCTCGGAGCTTCTTCCGCGCCTGGGAACGT
>VZTT01045362.1:840-27208 GCA_013400855.1 Buphagus erythrorhynchus
TTTTTTCTTCTTATGTTTTGATAGGATTTCCTGCAAGATGACAAAACTCCTGTTAGTTGCTGCTGTCATCTCTGTTAATTTTCAATATTTTTTTAACTTAAAATGTTTTTACCAAGAATTCACTATGCAGACATATTCCAAGTCATGTACACAAAGAATAATTTATTTACATTGTCAAACACATACATAATAGTATCCAAAGGGCTTCAATAAAAGCATGATTTAAAGCTCTTAAATTTTGTATTGTTTTTATTATTATTGCTGCTCCTGCTTTTGATATTTTTATTGTTAAACTGTTCTTATGTCAACCTATGTGTTTTACCTTTTTCTGAGCCTCTTCCCCATCCCAGCATGGATGAGGGTGGGGGAAGTGAACCAGCAGCTGAGAGGTACTTAGCTTCCAGCTGGAGTTCAACCACAACATACGCAAAATAAATTTCTCAGACTTCTACATTGGATCTTATTTTTGTACCCCGAATCAGTAATGCTAAAGTAACTATGGAGAGTGGAGAGATTAGAGTTATGTATTGGTAATGGTTCTAACACTTTCCCAGAATAAAATGTCAGAGGCTGTTAAAAGTTTATTTTATTTCTGGGCAAGTTCACTCATTTTCTAGTTGCCAAGTGATACAAAAAGATGAGTAATTACTAGGGAAACATACCAAATAACCTGGAATAGTAGTAAAAATCCCAATATAAAATCTGCTGTGTAAGAAGAAAATACATACCAGAAAGGGACTTTCCTCTATTTGTTCTTGTTGAGCTTTTCCATATGTGCAGGGACAGAATAGAAGATTAAGTGGTAGCAGGAGAGGTTGTGGAAGAAATCAATAAAAAGGAAACAAACTGCCAAGGCCAGGTGGTAATCACCTAGGGACCTTAAAAATGAAATAGCTTAACAGCTAACCTCTTCCCTTTCAGAGCAGAGAACTGGAAAATAGCCAAAGAGACTCAAGAAACTCTAGGTTTCTAAGCCTGTTATTCTCAGTGGACAAATCGTAATAGAAGGCATAAATAAAGAGACCAGAAATCTGGTCACTTGACTAAAAAATATATTTTAGGGAAGAGACCACAAGTTTTTGTAAACAAGAAAAATAATTTGTCACAGAATCACTCGATTCCTCTGCAAATTTCAGCAAGCCTAGGAATAATCAAGATCAAAATTAATAGAGGCAGACTGAATTTAGAAGAGACTGTAGTTGAAAGCTTTAATTGAGTGTTCTTTAGGAGGTAAAGGGCCTTTGGCCTGGGAAGAAAGGGTCTTGCATGGATAAATAATTGGTCAAAAAACAGAAAGTGAGAGTAAACTGTCTGTTTTCACCATGGAGAGGGTCACCAGTAGAGTTACGAATTTATGTTAGGATCAGTGCTGTTGTACAGACTGTAAAGAAACTGAGAAAGAAGAAGAGTAAAAGCACAATTGCTGGTAAAGTAAAGTAGTTCAGAAGAAGGAAAATACAAGGCACCACTGAAGTACTGCAAAGAACTTCTCTAAGATTCAGTAGAAGACTAAATACCTAAATGTGAAAGGAACACTCAGATCCCAAAAAAATCAAGTCATATTACCCTGAAATAAGATTATGTTCTCTTAGATAGCCCTTGATATTAATGAAAATATCAATTCAGGATCCAGCAGTGGTCTAAGAAGCAAATCAGGTTTTAGAGACAATTAGGAAGGAACTTTGTAAGAGATAGAACATCATTATGGATTTGCTTAAGTTTCCAGTGGCTGCAACCTCTAAACAGTGAATATTCTCTTTGCAACCTTCAAAAGGATGCAGCAGAAGGGATAAAGCTTAGAGAAGAATGGAAAAGGATAGCTCAAGCTAGCAGGGATTCTGTTGATACCTAAAGATTTCAACTTTTATACATTTTTCATGTATTTGTAGCTTCATAGATTATTAATACGGGTTTATATAGCTGTTGGTATTTTCCCTACACTTTCTCTTAGATTTTAGAGTAATAAGTTAACNTGCTGTTCTAATTGGACAATATTTGTTAAATATGCTAATTTGTTAAACTTATAAAGATTGTAGAAATACAGTGTCATGTGTGCCCACAGACCATAACTGGGGAGGCATCTGGGAGCTTCCAAAAAAGAACTGCTTTTTTATCTTACCATTTGAATATTTCTGCAAGCATTTTTGTCTTTTGATATTAGGCAACATTGTACATCCAAAAATAAAATTGTAGAAGCTTCTTCAGCCTAGAAAAAGGCAGTTGACTGAGGAGATAGTACAGATATTCACATTCAGGCACCATAACTTAATTGCTTCACACATTGTTTATTCAACTGTATCCTAATGTCACAGTCTAATATTTAAATACAACTCTTGCTAGAAGATGAGTGTATCCTTAGTGCTGAAGCATTAAGAAGCATTTTCAAATAATAATTATGTTGAAAAGCATTCTCTGGTTATCTGTGGTCGCCACCAAGTATAAAATGTTAGTTTTTGAGCATGCAATTGGCAAACATCAATGAAGAGCTCAAAATAGATCTCTGCCTTAAAACAAGGTTGGTTGGCTGGTCACTTACTAGTCTAAATTGTGTATTACAGAACTCAATGATTGTCAGTTTAATTTAAAATAAAAATTAAAAAATAAAATTGAAAACCCCTAGAATTACGTGTAGCCATGAAAAAAATTCTGTTATATTCCATTCAACATAATAATAAAAAAATAATAAATGGATGAATNGATGAATAAATAAATGAAAATAACTTAGGAGCAATGTTCATTCCAGTAATAACTATCACAAAATTCACTCTTCCCCTTAGTTCCCTCAGTTTATAAAACCTCACTTAGGAGCAGGTGTTTGTAGTTTAAGAGAAAAACTAGAAACATGGGGGAATAAAAGCTGTTCCTCACTTCATGTACACTAAATAGGAATCAACAGCAGAGGTGTAGCAATTGAAACTCTGGAAGAAAGGTATCTTAGATCTATCTAAAGAAGTCATTAATGTTTCTAAATACAACAGACATCAGTACCACAAAATACCTAATGGCTACTGTGGTTCTCACCAAAGGAATCAGCCTGGTACACATCAAGAAGACTAGCAGTTAATGAGATTTATAAAGGTAGTATACTAAGTTGATTCTACCCGCAGACAATGGAAAATCATCTTCTAAATAAGCATAACAAACAATAAAGAGACTTCCCTACAGCATGAAAAATTTTAAGTGCACTGTCCTCAAATTAAATACAATGAAAAAGCTCCCTAAATAAATATAAAGAAAGCATTACTAACATCAGAAACATCACTTCCAGTACTGAAAAGTGACATACAGCATCAGGGCTATAATGAGCAGAATTACTTCTGATCAGTTTTAAAATTGGAGTCCCTAACTATCTTCAAGCTGCTTTATTTTTCTGTGACAAATATAATTTAAAAGAAGACAGTCAACTCTAGAAAGTATGGTCAAGGAATTAAAAGACACATGCAGATAATAAACGAAAGGATGAAGCAAAAACCCCCATACAGTAAAAAACTTGATACATTAAACAGGCTGTATGGTCAGTATAGTAAGCAATACATCTTCGTTTGTCTGCAATTCACCTTTAAAAAGCCAGCACCCATCCCACCTTTCTGAGCATCTACAGAATGACCCTTACACACCTTGAAATAGAAGCAGTTTCCCACCAATATGGCTATGGAATATTCAGGAAAAAATATCTTCTACAGCAAAAGAGAAGCTGTCAAGTGGTGGAAATTGGAAATGACTTAATAAAATGCTACTGATTTAAGTAATTAAATGTGAATGCATGTGAATGTAAAGCCTCTCAGAAGAACCACAAAAAATAGGATGATTAACAAATAGCATTTTATAGAGAGATTTGAGTCAAACACAATATTGGTTTTGGTTGTTTTGGTTTTGGTGTTTTTTCCACTTTTTTTTTTTTTTTTCTTAATTATTTCACATAGCCTGGGCTTTATTTTCACTTTGTTCCAGGTAGTATTATGCAAAACTAAGGTAATGAAATTTCTTCAATCTTTAATGCAAATTACTGCCTTAATGCTCAGCTTGTCATGTCTTACTGGCCTCACACAGTAATTTTAATTGTAGCACAGAAATATCAGTGTTTGCTGTAAACCAGATGGCTTGAAAGAGAGAAGTAGTTTATCCATGGCTGCCTGAGCATGCATCCTGGACAATTTAACCACAGATTTTGTGTTCAGACTGCAGCTTCTCATTCTTGAGCTGGATCCTTAGAAATTAAGGGAGGTACCTCAAACACTGCATTGCCAGCAGTTGCATGGAGAATTTCATAATGACAGAAAAGGCCTTGGCACACATTGTTTCAATGTAGGTTCAGACTGGCATAATTTATTTAACATTGACAGGTGCACTCCCAGAGTTCCCTGCAGTGTTGAGAGACCAAAACATGGATGGCACCTTGTACTGCAAAATTTCATCTCCCTTCATTTAGACTACACAAGCAGCCTACAGTCTCAGTAACCATAATATTACTATGTTGAAGGACAATATTGAAGTGGTTTGATTAGAGCTGTGTTTTCATTTTTATTTTTCTGTGACCCAACAATATGACCTCTGTTGGGACATTCAAAATATGTACTGCCAAAAAATTAATTACTGCAGATTTAGTATATAATTTCATTTTACTATTTTTTTTCATTTAGTAGTGTGGTTAAAACATAGAATAAGATGGGTAGGTTTCCTGTTGGCCAATAGCAAATTATATTCAGTTAGGGAACACAATAACTTTTTTTTTTCTGCATGAAGCACAAAACTTTTAGGTGGAAGAATAAAACATCAGTTATTAAGTGATTTTGTATCTCTTGCAGTGAATAAAATTAACCTGCTGTTCAGTGTCCAGTTATACCTTCTGTCATTTAATAACACTGCAAGTTGTGAGCACACCCTAAATAACACCAAGTGCATGAGTGGGTAGCAAAGACTGTGGGAAGCAAAGGAAAATAACTAGCCAAAAAGACAATGCAGGTCCAGAAAACATACCAGAGATAGGATTTAAATGGACTTCACAATCCTTCTTACAAATACTAGACTAGATACTTGCCTTATTTGTTCCAGCATATCAAATAAATACTTTGGGACAGCTACCATGAAATGAAAACTCTGCCATAGAGTATCTAGTTCTCTCATTTCAACAACCTAAGAAAAAATTAATTATAATACTCTCCCAAATGGCACTTTTTCCTTGAAAACTGACATATATCAGAGATATCCTGAAAAATAATACAATTCTTACTGGGTTTAGAGTAAAAATGTGCATTTATTCTCTTGTTAGAGTAACATTAACAAATTATAACTTGCAATTCTGATGAAGCTTTTGACTCTGTTCTTCTCATCAAATTCTTACTTTTGCATTTTTGCCATTTTTTGACCATTTAGAATCTTAAACAGTAATTCTTCTGGAACAATAATTTTCTCTTTAGTAATATGTGTAAACAGATGTTCCCACTAAGAAAAGAAGGAACCTTTAATATAATTTCAAAACATTTATTGAAAGAGAGAGAAAGCAAACAAGACTCAGTTATTAAATGATCACTTTTGGGCTGAATTTAGTTGTCCATAACACATTTTCAAAGTAATGCAAAAATGTCTGTTGAGAAGAAACATTTTATTTCAACAGGAAAAAAATGACAGTTTATAAGCAAGAGGAAGTTGATGAGGAAGTTTGACACTCACTTCCTTAAACCCACGAAGTATCAGATTTTCTACATCTATATTAATGAAGTGTTAAGTTCCAAGTATCTTAATGAGTTTTCAGTAGTCAGCTGGACTTTAATGCTTCAAATAAACATGCTTTATTTTGTGTTAGTGAAAACCATATAGACAACAAACAGCTCAATTGTTGTGTGTAAGCCATAAAAAAAATAAAAGCAAAAGTAAGCCAAAGCAAACAAATGGTGTCACGTAAATATCACTCCATATCTGAAAGACTTATGAAATACTTTAGGATTAGTGTGACTATTTTTCACACTTCTAATACACATGTATACATACAATATGTCTAGAACATAGGCAAGATTATACTTCAACCCTCACATACACTTGAGTATGAAAAACTTTAGGCATGACCCTAGTTCATTTTATCTTCCAGGGTTTATATTTCCAAACACCACACAAATTGCTGTAGAGGCCACTCAAATAATAGTGTCAAATTTCTATTCCACAAGACAAAGTAAAAACCAGACATATAAAAGCACTTCTTAAAAATGGAATTTGTATTCAAAAATAACCATTTTTCTATTGTTCTTTCTGACCTAGACCCACCAGCTGCTGCAGCATCCTTACTCTAAACAGTGCAAGTGACCAAAAATTTCAGTCAAGCCACACACTTCCATTTCATTCTTCTATTCCTTGCCTGTCTAAGAACATTGATAGCTGTCCCTTGAAGGGCTATAAACATCCTTATAAAAGTAAGGAAAAGGAGAATTAGGCTGAATGATACCTGAAATTTAATGTGCTAAGAATATGAGACACTTCATCATGTACAGGTTAATACTAGGAACAGGACTTCTGGAGGATAGTCAACTTTCTTCAGTGACACAGGCAGTCCTTTATAAATTAACTGCTCAATGTACATTCTAAACTAATTCATCTGTGCTGGCAGGTGAGATATGATTCCTTAAATGTCACTTTGCTTAAAATATTATAGTAGAAGATGAGCAAGACAAAGTGAATTTATGAGATCCTTTAGCATAAAGTATGTCTTTTTTATAAGACTAAAGATAAAAGCCCCCAAAACACTTACATCTCAAAATAGATAAAGTACTCTTTTTGTTATTTTGATGTCAGTTTTGTCAATTGAATTTGAAAGACCTGCAATTAAATGCAACGAAGGCTACAACCATCACTCTGAAGCAGCTAACAGAGAGTTTGTTTCCTTGAGCCAAACTTTAATGATAGCTGCTTTGGGGCCAAGTCTCAGTTTTTTCTTCTGATACTATATTCTACTAAAACAAGGAAAGACTTCATAATTGCTACTTGCAGCTCAATAAGGACATATTCATTCCTTAGCCTCTTAAAGTAATGTTTCAACTTCAATCACAGCAAGTAGGATCAATATGACAAATTTTTCTTCGTAGGTAGCATAAGATGACTGTCTGTGACCAGAAAAGTGCTTTCAATCTGAGGCAGAGGCTTGGTATTTTGAAATACATAACTTGTTGACATAAATTGCTTTTTAAGTAAGAACTGACAGAACTGGACAGAGAATTACACACATTTACTCCTGTGGGAAAAAAGATAAAAGAAGTCATAACATAATGGAAAAGAATGTGATGTGGCTACAAGACAGCAGTTCAAGTACAGATTTTTCAAACAGATTTCCAAAAGCAGAAAAAATAAAGAAGCTAGATCGTATATCAGCATTGTCTAATGTTTTTCATTACAGGGATTTATTTGTGTTTGGTAATGACTTTGACATGTTTTGGCCCTTCTGTTTATATTGACTAAGTTAATTTGGGGCAGCCAGGAGAAGTGGAGTCAGGCATAGGTCTGCAAAGCAAAGAGGGGCATTCATCTTCATTAATTTGTTAGAATCCAGGTTTTCAAAAACAAGGTTGAGGTGGCGGAACAAGAAGGAAGATTGATAAATACTTGAAGATCTCCATTAGAACAAATCTGACTTTTGGTATAGGGACTGCAGTTTAGCCTTTGAACCTGAGTTCATGTCATCTGAAATTTCCATGTTCATTACAAACGCATACATTTGAAAACTATTAAGACATGCTTAAACTGAGAAACAAAGAATTACTGAAAACTTTCTCTTCCTGAGCCTGTCTTGCTTTATCAGGTGGTAGTACAGACCAGTGGTTTATGAACTGACCATGTAACTCCATAGACTCCAGCCCCAGACAGCAGGAAGTGAGTGTTGCAGACCTGTAGAGTTAAAACTGAGACCCAAGGTCCAGACTTGTCTGTGCCTTAATGTCATTAATCATAACTTAGGCTGATTTAGAGAGAACTGTTTTACAATATGTAAGTGCTTTGAGCATTCCCATAATGTAGATAAATGATAACAAAACACTGTATGAGAAACCAAATGGTGCCATTTCCAAGAAAAGAACTTACAGAACAGAATAGAACTTAATAATTCCAGAGAAGACCTACAAATATTAAATAGTCCAACTGCTTGACACTTCAGGGCTGACCAGCATACATTACTTAAGGGTATTGTCCAAATACCTCTTCAACACTGACAGTCTTGAGGTATCAGTCACCTCTCCAGGAAGCCTGTAACAGTGGTTGACCACCTCCTAGGTAAAGAAATGTTTCCTACTATCTAATCTGAACCTTGTCCTTTTTGAGCCATTCCCACATGCCCTACCACCTGATACCAGGCAGGAGAGCTAAGCACCTCCAGCTCTCCTTCCCCTCGCCAGGAAGCTGCAGAGAGCAAAGGAGTGCTCCCCTCAGCCTCCTTCTCCTCAAACTAGAGAAGCTCAGAGTCTTCAGCTGCTCCTCATAGGACATTCTTTCCAGCCCTTTCACCAGCTTTGGTGCCCTTCTCTGGATACAATTTATCAGTTATAATTGGTAGAGATTTTGGGAATGTTTTGCTGGGTTAAGCTAGCACTTTGCAAGACATTAAATACAACAGCATGGACAAGATTGTACTGGTTTTGGCTGGGATAGAATTAGTTTTCTTCATATAGCTGATATAGTAGTGGTTTGGCTTTTTAGCACATTGATATTTTAGCTATTACTGAACCATGTTTAACAGATCATCAACATCTTTTTTGGTTTCTCATGTTGCCCCATCATAGAGTAGGCTGAGGGTGTGCAAGAAGTTAGAAGAGGACACAGCTGGAACAGGTGGTCCTTTGTTCCATCTGCCTGTGCAGCTGGGCACACATTGCAGCTTAGTCATATCCTGGTTGGAACAGGGAACTCCAGCAGGGACCTGGGCCAAAGACTCTGGCTGCACCTGTGTGGTGATGCTGGGGGTTAAGGAGTCCTCTCCATGGGGCTTCTGTGGGTCCTGAGCCCTTCATCCCCCCTGAGGCTCCGTACCTGCTCCTGCAGCCCCATGCCCTGCTGAGCCAGCTCACACCTCCTGCAAGCAAGGGTACTGTCACACTCTGCCCCCATCCCGAGGGACACGCCCAGCACGCAGTAGCCACTTGGTACCTCAGACGCCCACCTGGGTCCACCTGGTTTGCTGAAGAGGCTACAGATGTGACCTTTCTCTCCCTTAGGGGAGTTACGTTGTTTTAAGATCATGCTTCAGTACTTAATTTCATGCAGCCAGATTTTATTCCAGGGATGTCACACACTAAATGGAATCATGCTCAGCAATAAAAGTTGGAAAAAGAAGGAAAGGGGATGTATTAGGAGTTGTAGCATTTGCCTCCTTAATTAACTGTTACGGATGATAAAGCCCTGCTATTTTGGGGTTATATGATGATGTGAAGTAGTGAATAAATTCCTTATTTTGCTTTGATGCACACACAATTTTTGCGTTCCCTATTAAATGCTGTCTTTACCTTAATCCACAAGTTTTCTCATTTACCCTTCCCATTTTCTCCCACATCCTACAGTAGGGGGAGTGAGCAAGCAGCTGTGTGGGTTTTAACTGCCAGAGGGATTAATCCACAACACATATTAACATTTCAAAAATGTTATTGCTACTTTCTCCAGTCCAGTCTCCATCTCAGTTTTATTAGAATGCCAGAAATATTTCCACACATTCTACATCAGTAATGAAAGGGAAGCTGGAAAGCTATAAATTCATAGATACAATCTAAATATTTAAGATGTTAGCTCTTACCTTAATAAATATGTATTCACATGTAACATTCAAACTCGACTCTACATTGGAAAAATAATTTAAAAGAATGATAATTATTATGATGGAAATCAGTATAAAATCTAAGGATTTTTGCAGTGCTAGAGACAAATTGGGAATACTGCTCTTCCCTTGTTTTTCTTAAGTGATATTAAAACCAAAACAAAAGCAATCAAGTTCTGGAGGATTTAAAGCAAATAATCTATTTGTTGGATTATCCTCCATAAGATTATTTTATTTTAAGAAGCATTTGAGTCACATGGCTTGTATTTGATCAGTGAGCCTCATCATCTCAATCAGAGAGTCTCACTGCAAGTCAATAAAAGCAGTGTTCAATGGTGACTCAGGCAATATAAGTAGTTTGTGACCCCTTGGCATACTCCATTGCCAGTATATCACTCATTCTTATGTGAATCCGTAGAGTAGAAGCCCATTACTTGAACACACAGAGAAGAGATATATGAAGAAGGGTCATGTACCTCCTTCATTATAGAAAGTCGCCTAGATTTAGAAAGATAAGGAGCATATGCCTAAATTTCATGCCACAGACAATTCAATATAATGTCTTTCAAACCCTATCAATATAAAGAAAAAATTAGCTGTGAGTAAAATCTCAAGGAGGATGAAATTAAATAGAATTTAACCTCACTTATAAGCTATACACTCTAAACTATACACACTCACTGGTCATACGAAGGTCTGAGGAGAAAAATATCAGCTTCAAAGCTTTACTCTGGAAAGTTATCAGGTATAGTCTTTTACCTTGGAGAAGCCTACTTCTTTTTCCTTTTCAGGAAAGGGAAGATCAGAAGATGATCATTTCATGATGTAAGCACAAGCATACCTGGAAATGCAAGCATTTTAATTGTCATCATAATCGATGAGAATTCCTCATTTGTCTCCAGAAAGTTTTAGAACACACATCACTGTTGACAAAATATCATGAAATGGCAGCAAACATGCAATTCTGAGAGTTACATGGATGCTGTTAAAGAAAAATATGTATGCACTGTCTTTTCTTCATTGCCTTTGGCCTATCTTAAATAAAATCTTTTGTATCGCCTTTATTCCCTGCTGGCTAGAAAGTTTAGGGATCAGATTGCTTTACTCTTATTGGGATATATCCCAAAGCAAAATCTAGGTACTTCAAAGAAGGAAAGCTCTCATAAATGTGTCACAGAATGAACGACCTGAATAGAGGAAAATGAAGACAGAGCAAATAAAAATTTTTTTTTTTGCTGTGCTGGAAACTAAAGCAGTGTAAACAACATCATCATAATTGCATTGTCTGCAATCAATGTGCAGAAAACCCTTTTTGGCATCATGCAGTCACTTCATGCCATGAAAACAAAAAATCTGGCATACCTTTTTATCTAGCTGTGGCTAGATTGATATGACTTCTGGAACTACACAGTTTTGCCAGTTTGCTGATTGCAGTGAATGTTCAGTCTGTACCTTTCCTAAAGTCTAAGCTTCAGGGCACAGGAGCTCCCCATGGAATGACTGAGCAGTAAGGGGTAAAGGTAGAATTCACACCTTAAAATTTGCAACCAAAGAGTTCCTTTGTGCCCTCCTCCAGATATACTGGAGGACATAAGTCACTTCAGCACTGCTATTAAGCAACAAATTGATAAAAAGTTAGCCCCATCTGGTTTTGATATTCAGGAAACAATTTGACTTTAAACTAAGATGAATGGTGGGAAATTGTTTTCACGATTTCACTATTTTTTGGCCAAGTATGAGACTAGTCATAAATTGTCACTTAAAAATCTGAGGTCTGTTGCAAGTTTGGCATTTCTCTTTTTCGTCAGCACCCTTGACTAATTCAACATTGCACTAACAAAGAGCAGGGACTGCTAAAATCTGAACTCAGTGTATAAAAACTTAGCAAACCTTAAAGCCTTTGGGCTATGACTGTGTAACAATAAAGATGAAGCAGAATTTAAAGGTTTCATGTGGAGCCATAGAATAAATATTTTATTTACAAGTGAGCTGCTAGACCATTTCTATTAAATGTCTATGGACTTTGCACTAGAAAGTCTCAATCTACCAGATTTCCTCCAGCATTCTGCTCATCTTTTGAGGGAGTACAGCCCCCAGCTTCATGTCCCTTCACTGGACCTACTTCAACAGGTCCATGTCTTTCCTGTACTGAAAACCCCAGAGCTGGATGCAGCACTTCTGGGGGGGTGTCACCAGAATGGATTAGAGGGGCAGAATCCCCTCCCTCACCCTGCTGGNGAGCCGGATGCAGCACTTCTGGGGGGATGTCACCAGAGTGGATTAGAGGGGCAGAATCCCCTCCCTCACCCTGCTGGCCATGCCCAGGACACTGTTGGCTCTCTTGGGCTATGGGCATATCTTGCTGGGTCATGTTGAACTTTTGTCAACAAATACCCTCAACTCATTCTCCTCAGGTTTGTTCCCAATATGTTTGTCTTCTGTGAAGAAATAAGCTTAGTAAGGGGAAAAGAACAATGTTTTTCAACTTTAATTAAAATATTAATGGGCTTCTTTAAGCATTACAGTTGTTTAGAAATGTTTTAAATGCCTTCATGACTTAACCGTTTTCCACAAACAGTAAAAATTATGACTGTTGGTTAAAAACTATAATGCATTTTAAATTATGCTTATGGCTCTTTATTCAATTCTAGGAGAATGTAATTGATTCTTTGGCTTATTTTCTTATAGACTCACTTCAAAGGCCTGTATTTCTATTAAGGAGAGAAGTCTACCCATGGTAATTGAACCTGCTGCATACTAAACAGTTTTATCTCTGCCTTAATACAGTTTTTCCTTCCTAAAAGCTGTAAGAGATAAGCGCCTCTGAAGTTTATGTGTAGTTCAAATAAAAAATAAGGTAGATAAATGGAATGAGCTGAATAAATGGAAAGAAATCTACTATGAAATTAAGATATAAATTGTAACTATGGAAACAGCCTTTGTAATTAAGAATGATTTAGAAAGACATGGAAGATGTTTATTCAGATGTTTAAATTGTCTGATGACTTTTTTAGAAAGGTAATAGACGTTAATGCAATAAAATCCTTTAAAACTTTCTTCGTGGCCTAAAACAAAGACCCCCAGAACCTAACTTCAAGTTATTTGCAGTTTTTCACAAGTACAGGGTTAAAAACCAGGCCTTACTTTACAGCATTTTCAATGTGTCTGAAACCCACATCACAAATTGAACCAAAATACTCTTGTGATATTTATAAGCCAGCATTGATACATGGATCCTCACACACTTTTCAGTGATTCTAGGAGATTTCACTGAGGTGTCGTAAAACATTTTATAAAGAAAAAAAGAATATAGGAAAGTAATATTACTTTCCAAAAATGAGATGGGAGGGAGAAATGCAAAGTGTTCCAGCTCAGCCAGCATGTGAGAGGCATAGCTGAGAAAAGTCTTTTGTTTCTAAACTAGTCATGTGGTCTAGGTCATGAACTGGGACTCAAAATGATATGAAATAGTACCTAATGCAGAGTGCCTATTTGAATTTATTCTGAAAGAAGCAGCAGAACTCCAGAGTGAAACACAGACATGAGCTGGAGCCAGACTGGGCTTTACACAGTAATGGTAAAACAGAGACTTCTCAATAAATTTAACTACTTGTTTTTAAACTACTTGCTTTTAAAACACTTTATTGTGCTCTGGGTGCGTTATGCTGTTTTTTTCAATAATACTTCAGCATATGACACATCAACCAACATCACATCCTTGTAACTTGAAGTAAGCTTGCTGAGGTGCCAGAGCCAGTGTAGCCTTATAACTTTTAAGATCATATCACTAAATCTTAGTACAAGAGATCCTCACTTCTTCGCATGCATTTTGTTATGTATAGGCTTGTAAATCACAGACTACATTTTCTGCTCATCCTTTAAGGCATTACTGCATATATGTTGGAAAGACCTATTGGTAACACAGCAGATTTTTGTGGCACTACTAAGGTTTTGTGTGGGAAACCAAAATGGAAAGCCAATATTTTGCTAATACATCTTAATTGTCTACTGTGTACAAAGCGATTGACTTATGCCTGATTTTCACAAATACCTCAGATGTAGTCAAAGAAGTACAGACCTCTTATGCACACCTGTTATATCTCCATAACAGTATCTCATGCATCTATTAAAAATATCATTATCAGTAAAACTGCAGCCATTCTAAAGAGTTTAAGCTCATACCATATGTTACAGCATTTCCAAAACTTTATGTTGACAAGGTCTGACATAAAATCACAGCTAAACCTTAGAAATACATAGGGACAAGTTACAGATAGAAAGCATATCTTAATAAAATCAGAGTTAAAAATGAGAGAACAGGTACCTTGTAAACATTGAGTGCCTTCTACCTATTTCTTTATCCTATTACCGGTTACTTTAAAATGCCAACATTAATTGATTCTGTGGCAGTGAACAAAACTCACCTTTGTAGTTCAGCTTTTATTCTTTATCTCAAGGCTGAACTTCAGCTGCTACCATCAGAAAAAGTCTCCAAAACAAACAGATAATGCTTAACTAGGCCTCAAAGATCTTCGATCTGTTGTATTTTAATACTGCTGTATGTTAAATTGTATTTAATTTCCTCTTCTACCGCACTTTAAAAAAAAAAAGGAAAATAACTTGGCAAACTTCCAGGTTTGATCAAGTTAGCCAAAATTTAAGTTATTTGTGCAACTTTTATGGGTCTTTTGTTGTTTGTTTCTTTAAGATGGGCATCTCCCAGAAACTATTTAAAGAGTAATTATTTGAAACAGAGTGGCAAAGAACCTTTCCTGTGTATTCACAGGTCAGTTTTATCTATCATTCAGCTGCTCCAACTGTAGAAATTACCAGAGGCACTAAAACATCTGAAGACCAAAAGTCTATGATAAATCCTTAAAAAGCCCACAAGCAAAATGCTTAAGTTTGGTAAAAAGCAGCACCTTTTGGCTCAGCCATCCTGCAAGAGCAATGGTACACTGCAATGACCACTGTCACAGTCAGAAGAAGGAAAGGCTGCCCAATAATTGTCCTTAGCTCTTCATACAGATCACCAATATAGGGAAGATAAACATGTTAAAGTGCATATTGGTTTCCTACATAAAATCACCTTGAAATTTTTAGAAGAGGCAATACGGGAAGTCAAGGAAAATATGATGCTAGAAAAAACTGCTGCTATTCCAGATGGTAAGATAAAGGTACCCTGACTGCTGAAAATTAGGGTTAGTCTGACTGAGTGAAAAGCATGTGAGGGACACTGTGGCTATATGTTAGGGCATTAACCCCTCGAGAGGCGATAATAAGACACACAGCAACATGGTCTCTCTCAAGATAGGAAAGAGACAACTTTATTCTAACACACCTTGCTTAAATACAGTCAGGACCTACTTCAGGGACAGAATACAGCTGATTGGTCCAGAGAAAGTAACACCACTTTCCCAGGCTTTTCTCACGTATCCAGCAGGTGTTTATCTTTGTTTTTAATTCTTCTCTTATGTTTATATTAGAGAAAAATGGCTAGCTTAGAAAGAACCCTAGCTCAGCCTGAGAAAGTTGGACTGGAAAAATCCTCACAAGAGGTTGTTCTGGGCCTGACAGCCACAGGACACTGCTGATGTTTTTCCCAAATCTAGTTTGGGAAAGTGGAAATACAGTTTTACAAATCTAGTTTACCATCAACTAAGATGGCAAAAACTGGTTTTAAAGTAAACACTGTGGAGTTCAATATCTGATCTATTTGCTTAGCCACTTCTTCATCGTTTTCAACAACTGGACAGATACTATAACAGCTTTTTAAACTAAGAAGTGGCAGACAATATTTTTCAACATTATTGAAGACAGTCTATCTATTATGGTCTAACCTCTTGCAAATTTAAGAGCTAGCCACAGAGTAGCAAGGCCCAGGACTCCACAACATGAAAACAGAAATAAGACTAACTATGATTAAAAAAATTTATCAGAAGTCTGATGAAACAATAAATGAGTTAACAAAAAACTCCACAAACACAGTGTATGGAAATATTGATTAGACAAGAAAAAGTAGAGTTGTGAAATTCTGTTTCTTTTATGAAGAGTCAAAGAAGAAGGATTTTCTCCACTTCTCCCTGGAGCTCTTCCCAAAGCTGAAGATCATGATGACCCTTTCTTCTACTCTTCTAAAGTGCTTACTATTGCCTGTGATAAACATTGAACAATTCTTTAATATGTTTGCAAATAGCAACATAAATAAAAATATTCCTCTATTGTTTTTGAGATTTTTATTAACTTGCTCCAAGCCATTCTGAATTATTTGACTAACAAACCTAGCAATACAGACTCACAATTTTAGGGCCTGAGGAGCAATTATCTGAGCTTTTATTTTTAAAGTCTTCCACATCACTCCACAAGAAGTGGGGTTTAGAGGCTGAAATAATTTTCAAAGATAATGGATTTCCACAGCAAGTAATTAAGCAGCTAAGACTGCAACTATCAAAATCTAATGACAGTGAAAAAGACTGAAGAGAAAACCTGAAAATCAAGTTTATCATTCGATGACTATGTAGAAAAACTGTTTTTTACCCAATTGCCTCTGCTTGCAGCACACTCCCTCTGGTTACCACAGATAATGTGTTGCTTACTACAATCCATTTCCTTAACTCCTTCTGCTGGCTCCTAATTAGTCTGTTTGTCCATCTGAGGTGAGTCTGCTCAGNGGATAACACTTCAAACAGTGAACCAGAGTTAAATGATGTTTCTCATACTCTCCGTCCTCATTTCTTTTCAACATTAATAGATCTAAACATCAATAAGATTGATTTGCAGTCTTCAAGGAAATGTTTGTGTTCAGTTCCAGATTTAAAGTCTGTTACTCAGAGCTTCAGAAATGGGTGCTTTACTGCATAAATTTTCTGATGTAACAATATGTTTAAGGAAGAGTAGCATTGTCAATTTAGGCTGTACTTTTTCAGATACCATTAATTTTGTGATATTTCTTATGCCATTCTGCAACTGAGAGGTTGGTTAGTCTAAAACTTCCACATAAACCCATGAATGTTCGTAAAGATTTCCTCAAAGAGATATACCCTTACTCACTCTAATTATGTATTCTATAGGTTTTCATGAATAGGATTCAATTTACACAGATATTTTGAGTATCCACATTGAAAGCTGCAACCCATCTAGAATGTATTTTTACACTATTTGTCATTTACTCTCTTAAAGTAATTCTTTCAGCCATTTACTTAAAAAATAAAAATGCTAGCTCAAAATAAATTATTTTATAGTAATGGTTCACAATTTGACAGCAACCTACATATTGAAAAGTTATTTTTCTGCATTATCAATAAAACCCTTTGCACTGGTAATATATTCATAACAGATGTAAAAACATGTTTTTCTCTTTTATCCACACAACTTCCTTTTTCTCCCCACTCAATACACACTTGTTTTTTGAGGTTTTTTTCCAACTTAAAACCTCAAAAACAACATCTTCCACAAATATTTATTTTCTGTGCAAATACATTATTGACTGATTAAATTTTTCTCTATTAAATAAACTAGCACTGCTAGAAGGACTTTTGTTGAGCTTCTCGTCTATGAACATAAGCAGAAGAAAAAGCTAGCCAGCATCTGCCTCCCACTTCACACAGTTTTAATGAAAACTGGGGAGTAAAACAGGTAGCATAAATATGAAACATCTGTGTGGAGACCATGCCCTGGACTTCAGACTGAATATAGAGACATGTGCATTTTGTCTCTTATACAACAAAATATAGTAATAATATGCCAGATACTTTGACACCAGTTCTGCCTTCTGAGAGCATGTGAAATCCTAGATGTTCCCTTTTACAGAAGGACCATGACAGGCTTGAGAGGTAGACCCATCAGAACCTCCTGAAGTTCAGCAGACTGAGTGTGAGATGCTGTACCTCCATCAGGGTGATCCCAAGCATAAATACTGGCTGGGCATGACCAGCAGGTTGAAGGAGGTGATTTTCCCAACTCCTGTCCAATCTTGTGAGCCCCCACATGGAGTAATGTGTCCAGCTCTGGGAACCACAACATAGGTACGATGTGGGCCAGTTGGAGTGAATCCAGAGGAGGGTGACAAAGGTGATTAAACTGTTGGAGCACTTCTCCTATGAATAAGAACTGACACCGCTGGGGTTATTCAGCCTGGAGAAGAGAAGGCTCTGGGGAGACTTTATTGTGGTCTCCCAGTACCTAAAGGCCTGAAGGAAGGCTGGAGATAGTTTTCACAAGGATATGTAGTAAGAGGACAAGGGTAATGGCTTAAAATTGAGAGAGGGCGGGTTTAGATTGGGTATTAGGAAGAAATTCTTCACTGTAAGGATGGTCAGGTGTCGAGGCAGAAAGCCCCACAACAAAAGAACCCAACTCTCTCCCCTGGAGGGAGAGCCCTTAGGCATTCCCTCTTTGTCATGTGAACTGTGATTTTGCTCCCGGCATGCTTTTCTGTTACATGTTAATTTGTTGTACCCCATTGGCCCTTCCTCCCTTGTACCTCCCCTGAGCCCCCAGACCATTTGCTGATGCTCTGCCCTGCCCCTCTGGCTATCCTATATCCGCCCTGCTCACCCCTACCCTGTGAGCCAGCTGTCCCTGGAGCCTTTCAAGGACTAAACTCCTTGTCTTGGAACTCCACACACTGCTCCTATCTCTTCCCTCCTTTCACTGGCCAAAGTGGAGAAGAGCTGAAATCACTCCCAGCCCGGGAGTGAACTGGAGGATGTGCCTGTGCCTCGGGGACATCCTCCAAGGACGCTTCTCTGGAAGGTCACAGCACTCCACCATTGCCCTTGGGCCCGCCGCGGCGGTCAGGCACTGGAATAGGTTGCTTAGAGCAGTGGTAAGTGCCCCATCCCTGTAAATGTTCTAGGCCAGGTTAAAAGTGTTGAGTGACCTGGTCTAGTGAAAGATGTTCCTGCCCAAGGTAGGGGATTGGAACTAGATGATTCTTAAGGTAACTCAAGTAATTTTGTAATTCTGTGTTAAATTTAGCTTAGTTTTCTTGAAAACTTCATTGCAAGCATGCATATTAATTAGTTAAAATCTCAATAGCTGATCATACTTTCTTCCAAGAGCATGTATACTTTCAGGTAATTAAATTTACTATTTTTGTAAATTCAATTTTAACTCTCCAATGATTTTTCTTCCTGAATTTTTAATCTCTGAAAGCAGTGTAAAGAAGTTATTTGAGAGTAAAAAATAGTTTCATGTCTGGTAGAATAAAACACTGTCTTTAGCAAATAAGTAATCAGACATCTAAACGTTATGTTCCACACATTTTAATATTATCATGAGAAGGAATGCCTCAGGTTCTGCATTCTTTATCACCGTAACTCTGGGGTCTATGGTAATATCTACAACTTCTAGAAGCACACTTTTTTTGCTTGAATGTAGGTAAGGAAAGTATGGCCACAGAGGGATTTTCATCACTATTGTTAGTTATATCTCTGAATTCATGCTTAGCACTCTCAGAAGGATAGTAGTTTTTTTTCATCAGAACCAGTGAATTGGGAAGATGGGGTACTAGCCACCACTTATAACTGGGATATAAACCTTATTGTGCATAATAACTAACTCTAAAGCAACCAAAAATAACCCCTCACAGAATTAAAAAATCCTTTTGTTCTAATATGTAAACAGTTTTTTTCTTGAGTAGTGCTTGTTAAAAATCAGTGAGAGTCATTCCTGAGCTTTATGCCCACTAATGAATGAATTTTCAATCATCTCAGCTAAATTCATATTTTACAGAGTTCCTACAGTGAAGTCCATTAACTTGGGAGACATAGTTTCTCTAGTTGAACGTATGGGTAAATCAGTATTTTACCAATTCTGGAGGTGTCCACAAAGGATTATATTCCCAAGAGCACAATAAGGAAGTCTATCTGAGCAATTTCATATGCTATTCTAAAGTGAAAGAAGGGATGCCCATGTTAGTCAACTACCTCTCTCACTCTTAAACTTCATTAAAATATAAAAAGGAGATTAGATTAGCATAGTCAGTATCTTGTCGATCAAAAATTAGAAAATACTTCAAAAGTAGTAGTCTTTCAAATGCTAAACAAAGAGGATAGGAGTAGAATAATATTCAAAATTATTTTGAAGCGTATTTAAGGCAGCTCTTTTATCTATGAGAGGGAACTTCTGCCTGCTTCTATAGAAGGTTTGCATACATGTTAAAAAAAATAAAAGTTACAAATGTTTACTGTGTTCCTTGACATTTTAAATCAAATGTGCAGCAACTGAATGCTTATGAGATGCAATTAGTCAACAGTGAATGTTCTCACATTTATGGATGGATTAAGCACAGTAAGATCTAATTAACTTATGCTTAAACAACATGAAATTATAAATAGCAGTCACGTTTCTTAATTTCTCTCCTACAATTTTTATTCTACTTTCAGAAAAAAAATTATTATGTGTTAGTTAGAATCAGGATAAACACAACAGAATGTTACATAGCGAATGGGAATTTTGAATACATTTGCCAAATGTACCATGCAAACTTATTTCAGCAAAAACATTGGTATGTCTCCAGCTTTTTAATAGCTTTTCTTCTGTGTAGAAAACAAATAAGATGGGAGAGAAGAAGAATACAGCCCTTCGTGTTTAAGACAAGAGAAACACAAAGTAGCTTTCAAATTTTTTTTCTCCCTCTGCTTTTGTATTTAAAGAAATGCTTAGAAACAAATATCTTTAAGCACTCCATCTCTCCAGACGTATCATTTCACTACCAGCTAAAGAGGCTGAAAGGACAAGAATGTGAGAGATACCCTAAATCCTTGAGAAAGTGTTTGATGAAGCACAATTTCTTCCCCTGATAGTGATAACTATACTGTATACAAGTATTTTCCCTTGTTTAAAATTCTTTAACAGTATATGATAAAATAAAGAACCGATACAACCTATTATAACAATAAGATCTAAAGAGAAAACACTGTACACTTCCTGTGCTTTGCTTTCTCACTTTTAATAACACCAAGATTCACAAGACAAGAGAAAATATTCTGCTTTGCAAATAACTGTGAAAGATAAGAAAACTATTTGTTCAGTGCCTTAATCTTAAGTGGAAAAGGTTAAAAAATGTTGTCTGGTTTGTCTAGTCACAGTTTATTTCAATTTTCAGTTTCCTTTAAAGAAACATTCTTTTGATACCTTTACTGCTTCATATGACATTTCTGTATTTTGTGGAGGCAATTACCAATTGCAAAAAAGACATCTAATGAGATAATATTCACTGATATAAGCTTTGGGAACCTTCAAATGGGGGGTGGTGTTTGATTTCACAAATATGCAGCTAGTCTCTCAGATTATTTTGGTAGGTACTGTGCTCCTCTGAAAGATAGGTGAACCACTCACAGTTGATTTTCAAAAGCTCTGACACATGCACTTCTTAAAACCAGGAACTTAAAACCAGGAAGAGTAGTTGAACAAAACGCAGCAGAGGAGGCAGGGGAAATAACCTTGTGAATGAAATAGTAAATGAGCTGGAGATGTTATAGAAGAATGATCTGTGTCCTTATTTTATCTCTGGTATAGCCAGTTTCCACAGTTAAATTAGCATGAAGAAAATGGAGGACACAGCTGAAATTTGGAAAGCTCCATTGGAAACTGATTAGATCTCAGAAAGCAGTTTGCTTAAACTCTTTTACTCCTTAAAGTTCACAGATAAAACATCCAGCTTCTACAGATAACAACTGCAGAATCCAGTGATGGATGAATCCAATTTTCATTTAGATGATTCTCAACTCCCTGCTATGAAATATTTACAAAAACACTGATTTTCTAAGCTAAAGACAAAAGAATTTAGTATAGCTACAGCCAATAGAGAGCATACAGGTAGCATTGAAGGATACTTTCATATTCTAATGTTATAAAGCATTACACTGTATAGAAACAGTGATAAGAAGCACCTCACAATTGAGGGTCAGCAACTACAGCAAATGTTTTTTCACTAACCCATGGAAGCAAAGCGCATGTGAGACATTAGCGACAAGTAAGAGACTTCTGACATAGCAGAGATTGTCTTTATAATGTATTCATTAGCAGTGACCCTCTCATTGCTTTTTTTCTGACTTCACTTCCCATCTTCCAGAAAATCAAGACTGAAAATAGAAAATGTATAACATGACAATATATCAAACTCTGTCAGTATATAGGCTGTCAAAGAAAAAATATTTTCAGGGCACTTAACAGAGGGTGCAAAGCCAGCAGAAGCAGAATCAACATTCCTACACACTGAAAAGCAATTTTCTTCATACACAGAACAAGCTGTGTAACTAAATAAGCTGTGACTGCCCACTGACGCTAGCTAGGTAAAGGGACAAAATGAAGTAATATAATTACTCTTGGTCATCTATCAAAAAATTGGTCTGCCACTTATTATGTAATTAGATATCTATTTGATCCTGCTTAAAATCACTAAGTAACTTAAAATTCTAACATTACATTATTAGCTAGCTGATATTTCCCTCTGTGTTATTTTATTCCTTTTGTGATTTTTAGTGAGCTTAAATCCCACTGATTTTTCCTTTCCCAATTGAAAGATTAAACTTGTCTAACTTAGAGGAAAACTGCAAAACCTCAGTCCAGCACAGTCATTTGCTTTCTTGAAGAGTATTTAATTGGGTGATGGAAATGGAAAATGAAACTCAGAAACTCAGAAACCTCAGAAAATTCAGCCTCTCAGTATTAGAATGAAAACACATAAGTATCATCAATGGAAGTATATTTTTATTCCAGCCTAACAGTTACCACATGATCCATAGCTGGCTGTCCTACTGTTCCCTGAGAACCATTCTTCCACTCTTCACTCCTGAAAAAATTTGAAAACAAGAATAAAACAACACTGTCACTGCTAATGATGACTCTCTGACACCGCAGTTCAGTTTTGACATACCTCATTCCTACACACACTTGCACATCCTATTTGGCAGTGGAAAACAACATATAAAAATTGGGAACTTCT
Organism: Buphagus erythrorhynchus; assembly: GCA_013400855.1. Classification (NCBI taxonomy): domain Eukaryota; kingdom Metazoa; phylum Chordata; class Aves; order Passeriformes; family Sturnidae; genus Buphagus; species Buphagus erythrorhynchus. Next base: position 23,574 of record VZTT01045362.1, read on the forward strand.
ATTATACACTGGTTGCTTATTCTAGTCTCCTTGCTTCCATGATGTGAAAACAATTTAAAATTACCTCATTTATTATGTTTGGTCATGCCAAGGCAAAACTCAGCAGCCTGTGCATAAACAGAATCCTTCACATTCAGTTCCATGAATACTCTCCTAAACATCAAGTTGACTTTTTCTGGATCACCTGTGGCACCTTTAAGGAGGGATATAGATCCCAAAGTAATACTAAATACTTATGGATATCCTGGTTGTAGAGGAGGAAAGAGTTAGGGGTCTGCCTACCCTGCCTACATACCCTCTGGATACAAGAAAAGAAGGTGGCATTATCCTGGCAAATATGCATAAATCATCAGAAGATACCTTGGAGGGAAAAGTGCTGCCCTCGGATGAATAACTTAGCATCTATTCACATGGGATTCACCATGGAGTAGGGCAATTTGCACAGAATATTTTCATATAGGCTATTTTCAGTGAAGGATTTAGTTATGTTGGTCCAGAAAGGCAGAAGTGCACTCAGAGCAAGCTGGTAGATGTGCAAGAGTGTTTTGCCATGAAAGAAATATTCTTTCTTGCTCCAAGAGTTGCTTGTGGGGGACATTACAACTAAAACCAGTGCAATTCCTTTACACTAGCTAAATGCAATCCTATAATAGCAAACATTTAGTTGAACCACGAGGTAGGTGTGTAAAGTAGCAGAATGGGGCACTGAGCAGTTTTAGCAAAATGCAGACAATATAAACTAATATACCTACAAAATTACTGCATCTTATATTGTTAAGGACTCTTTCATGGTTCAAAGATCTGTTCTTTTTCTCTGTTGAGCACAGGTATTCCTTAGAAAACTTGGCTTAGCTGGCTGTTCATCCATGGCCTGTTAATATAAAATGTGGTAAGTCCCTTTACTTCTCTGTCAGTCAGAACAACCCTTGTAAAATAGAATAGTTTTGATTTATTTCCAGAATTTTAAATGAGTAACTCTTATTAGGAATGCTCAGATGTTTTGGTACCATAAAAGAGCCTATATCAGTTGGGTATTTCATGTGAATTTGTATTAAATTCCGCAATTAAATAGCAAAAGTTGCCTAGAGTACTTTTTTGTAGGAAATAAATGATATAAGAGTTCTTCAACTCATGATAGTAATCTTCAATATGTAAGAGAGACTCTGTTACAGCTCAGTACAAGCTAACACTGCAGAAAGAAACTTAAGTTTGCCCTCAATTTGTCTACATCACTGAGAAGTGTTGAACAGGTTCAAGTGGCCATGAAGCTGGTTTAGTTACATATTATTCTCTGATCCCATTATATTTATTATAATGAATGATTTCCCAAACCTTTTTCTTTTGATAATTTTAATTTTGTATAACAGGAAAGCAAATGATTCATAATGAACATCTCAGCCATTGCAGGGGAGTTGGGAACCAGGTGATCTTCAAGTCATTCCAACCTCCTAGCATTCCATGATCTGTGACTCAGTGCTTTATGTAGGACATTGTTTCCTGATTTGACACATTAATAAAATTGGAGTGAGGGATGAACCAGACCCATTTATGAGTCTATTTAACAGTTAATGTTTATCTTTTTAATGGCCTTCCCATGTATCATTAACAATGATAGTGGCATGTTTTACCTGCCACACAAACCAATTTATTTGAGAGTCAGGTCACACTATCTCAAGAAGATATGATTTAAGGATGATACAGGACTGTAAAAGCCAAAGACCCTCTGAACTGAAATAGAACATGCATATGATTCTGAACCTTACTACTTCATTGCTTTAAAAGCTAGAGAAAGATGGGGAAATTTACATCAGCTACAAGAAATATTCATCTAGTATCCTCCATTAATCAAAAAAAACCCTAACAAAACCCCCCCCCGAAAAAAAAACAAAAAACACACCACAAACCAAATAAAAAATAATAAATCCAAAAGTGCACATCTAGATTCCAGTCACCTTCTTACTTTTTTCTATTTTCTACAATTGAATAAACATTCCCCAAAAAAAGTGTTAGTATTAAGTTATGCAGAAGAATCTCTTTGCATTATTCCTTCTGTTACGAGTATTTTAAAAGAGCAAAGGTCATCAACAATGATAAGCTCCAGTTTAAAGTTGAATAATGATACTGTGAGGATGCAGCAATCTGTAGCAGCCTTGGCCATAGTGAGCATGAAGAATTGATATGAAGATCCCAAGGGCAAAGAAGAAATAAAACAGCAGATCCCAGACCTCAGGCATCAAGGAAACAGCCTGAGGCTTGTTCAGGGAGCAGGCAGGTGGATTCAAACAGGAACAGCTCTGAAGAGTAAAGAAGACAAGGGAAGCTAGAAGGTCTTAAGTGCAGCATTCTCCAAAAGTTCCAAAACAGCCAGTCCAGCCTCAGCAAAATATATCCAATCTATTTTTACACCCAGTCTAAACCTGCTGCTTTAAATTTATGAGTGTAGTCTCAACTTTTTTTGCTGAAAATGCACCATAGTAGAGAGCTTACATTTTTTCTTTCAATATGTTCTTCTGTAGCCATCTCTTCTCCATAACATTGCTTCAGCCCCCCACTAAATTGCTGGTTACTCCAATTTATTAACGTTTTTCTTCTTTTGGGGTGCCTGAAACCAGATAGAGTATTCCAGAAACTCTCTAAAAAGTTCTAAAAAAGTGCATTAACATTTCCTCCAACATACTATCTGTGTTACTGTCAATACAGCTCAGATGTTAAGCTATTGTGTTTTGGGGGGGTTGTTTATGTTTCAAGTGCATTATTGGCTCACACAATATCAGTGAAACATGCATTCCATCTTTCAGGGAGTGTTTACTATGATTGCTAGAAATAGCAGCCCCAGAGGACTGTAATACTATCAAAGGACTATTAGAATTAAAAAATTATCTGAAGCTTGAAACAAAGTATGCAAAATTAAATGGAATTGATTTCTTTTTGGAATGAAAATGAGATTTCTGTCACATGTTAGAAGTAGTATCAATCACAGGAACAAAAAACATAGATCTTTCAGGGATGTTAAAACCTATGAATCAGCAGGGGATAGTGCCTCCTAATTAAAATTAGCTCATATATTAAGTCATAAACAGGAGGCACCTACATCCTCCTGAGTTAAAGAAAAAAAGACACTCTCAGCACTGAACAAACAACATTTGGATAACAAGGTGGGAGTACTGCAAATGAAACTAAACGAGAAGTTAATACACTTAAGGATAACAGTCAAGTTTGCTAATATAGAGCAGGGAAAAGAAAAAGAACACATGTTTCCAGAGGGTCACCAACTTCAGCTAACACTGAAAAGTAGAAGTAAATGTCATATGGGATATATAACAGGAATATGGATACCAGATGTTGAAAATTCCAGTGTTCTCACTGAGACTAGAACATTGCAGAATAATTAGCTGCAAATATTCTGGAACTTCTGCTGTTGGTGAGAAGGCCCAACAAACATCTGTTAGAAACAAGGACTAATAAAGTGAAAAAAGAAAAAAATCTGAAATTCGAAAAAAGAAAATAAAAACCAAAACAACCAGATGAGCTCTTGAACCCAAAAATCCCTTTCATTCCTTTTGTTCTTATGAAAGGCATACAAATCTATTAGTTAATTTCTTAAACAAGAAAAAGCTGCATTGCCACTGTATCTA
>VZTT01045363.1:833-13040 GCA_013400855.1 Buphagus erythrorhynchus
GTTTCACATGAATTAGTGGCTACATACCAACCTGAGGTCTCCTAAGAAGGATTTTTTTTTTTTTGTTATGATTACATTTTATATTTTTCTTACTTTTCTTGTCGTTCCCCCCCCAATCTTTTTGATTTTAGCTGCAAAAACAGAGGTTTTAGTGATTTCTATGCAAAATTCCCACTCTAACAGTACTTCAGATCATTTCTCTGGTGAGGGTAGGGTGAAATATTATCACTTACTTTTCCTTTACAGTCGATTTACAAATTTTTCATGAATAACAAGAAAAGTATTCATTTTGACATGAAATCTATATTACAGAGAAAAAACGCAGTCTTCTGATTCAAAGTTTAATTCAGCTTGCCCATACATCATCACAATGTAAAGGTTACTTTTGTGATTAAAATCTTTTAAATCTGGTTAAAAATTGCATAGTAATTATAGGAGTGTTGACATAAATGGAGGAGAGCAAAATCAGGAAATTGAAAGAGTAGTGGTTCATTTTTGTAATGAAGCTGTTTATTCTTACTGTGAAAGACCACATTTCTACAAAGTAGATTTTGAGACAATTAATATATTATGTTTTTATTGTGTCAACTTTGACAAAGGAACTTTCATTGCAATCTTCTCTCCTTTCAGTACTCATCTCTCTAGATGATGATGATGATCTATCTGGATGATGAGAATAAATCTCTTATTTAACCTGGCTATCTGTGTAAAGCTCTGCAGAAGGAGTTTCAGCAGATGGAGCTAGTGTGCTTCCAATCTTTGACACCTGTGCTCAACGTGGAAAAAGATGAGCAGAATCATTTACAGAATTGTGGCTGGGGATGTGTCAGGGTCAGGGGTGAAGACTTTCTTTTGGCTTAGTGGAAAAGTAGCAAGCATAAGAGGGAATTACATATCATTTATCAAGTGCTGGTAGATAAGAGGAGGGCAGCTTAGTGATTCAGAAACCAGTGATGTGCCATAACACAGAAAATAACTTGAGAAGAATAATAATTATTGCATTTTTCTCCAAATTCTTTTATGATATCTTGCTATTTTTTACTGTTACTCTCACAGAGTAATAGACTGTGCTCAGAAAGTGCCATAAAATAAAGTATTCAGAAAACCTGTGGTAAATTGTTTAGGTCCTATGGGACATGTTGGTCATATTGAACCACAGTAAGAAAGAAGATGTGTCTGTGGAGCAGCAATCCCTTAATTCACGCTTGTACTGACCTGTAGAATGTACTTCAGCTGTTTTCTCTGACAAGAGCCTTATGCAGTCACTGACATTTACTGAGATTTTAAAGTAAGGAGATGCTGGAAACATCACTCTTCCCAGCAGAGTGTTCATTAGATGCCTGACAATTAGTAAAAATTAAGCCTATTGTTCTCCATTTTTAAACCACTAATTTCCAGTCTATTCTTGGCTCCAGAGGTACTCCCAACCTTCCCAGCAGGCAGGGTACTAATTGCAGTGGGACCTCATTAACAGTTCCCATTCAGACCAAGGTTTTCTCCTTTTTACCTCCCAGCTTATTTAACAGGTCCTCTCCTGCAGAGTTCTTCTTGCAAGAGGAGTTTTTATCACATGAAGGCCCATAGCCAAAGGTCACAAGGAAGGGAAGGACAGGTTCTTGGATGTAATGTGCAGGTGTGTAGTGCCTGTACTCCGTGTAGAGCTGTAGAGCTGAATCTGGCACATGCAGAAGGCCATAACCTACACTGAGGGGTGATGTGAGGGACACAAAGCGATACAAAGGGATCAGCAGAACTGTCTGTACTGTGACAGTTCTGCTGGGTTCAGTTTTCAAGGCCAGTGGTTTTTATTTGATGTACTAGCAAGCACAGAGGGTGGGAGCTTCTCACAAACCCTTCTTCAATGCAGTGCTAGAGGCTAACAGCAGGGAAAAGAAAATGCTCAGCGTTCTTAGCCAATTTTTGGAGTGGCCCTGCCATGAGAAGAGCACCTGAGAGACTTGGGATTCAACGTGCATATCCACACATCCAGTCTGGGAAAAGGAAGGAAGGCAAGAATGGAAAACAGTTCAGGAAAGTTTCCAGGATTTTCAATTTGTGACATTAGTTTTCCAACAGGAGAATATGCAAATGCTGGTGGCATCCTGATAAGAGGAGAGTTATATGTTATTTCAGAAGTTAAAATATGGTGTCACGTTGTACCTGCTCTGCAGTTCTTCAGTTCCTGCATTGTGATTTAGGGTAGCACATTATCAGAGCAGTGTGTGAAAGTTTCAAAGCCATCATTGGTCATTGTTACAGCAGCATAACACTGACAAGCAACTGATGGAAAGAAAGGTTTTATTGCTGCACTGCTCTCTCCTTCTTGCCTATTTAGGTCTTCAGCTTCATCACTTTAGTGACTCCATACGCTACTGAATTCTTGAACAATGTTTCAGTGGGTATAAAGTAAGGCATTCTTTTGTTATATGCATGTCTGATGCCAGAAGGACACTTTTATTTTACTGTAAATTGCCTACTGCAGCAACCAAATGAGCCATGGTTTTTGCATACACCTGTATAAATTTTTTGTTTGGGTTTTGAATTCACATTGGTTAGATTCTGAAAATCTAATTGGAATTTAGTTATCTTTAAGAGATTGCCCTGTGCAAATTTGAATATATTTTTAGTATTTTGAAACAATTTTCCATAAATTGGCCAGTCCTGAACCTTTACTGGTGATTACTGCTCTCAGATACCAGGAATGCAGTATAAAAATGTAGGCAAAGAAATTAACCATATTTCAGAATCTCCTCTGGGTTTTCATGTGGCCAGTAGTAGTTACATAGAGCATACATCCATCCCTAATTATATATGTAATGTAATTTCCTGTAAAGGAGTCAACGCTGTAAAGTGTTGCTTAGTTTTCCTTGTTATAATAAGTCAGCTGAATAATGACAAAAAATCTTGGCTGGAAACCCAGAGATTTGAGGATCGTACCAAGTCTCCAACAGAATTTCTGAATGACTAGTGTTTGTACCACTTGTTGTCTTGGTTTCTAAAATAGTACTTGTGTTCATCTGTTTTTGTGAATTCCTTGAAATCAGTGGATGAAAAGTGTAGCATAAAACTTTGATTAAACATTGCAGCATTGTCTACAAAAGAACATGTACACAGTTTCCTTTTTGGCCATGGATGACTTGTCCTCTGAAAAGCTGGTTCACAATAAATTAGAGACTGAATTTACAGCATGTGATTTACTCTGCACTGGCTCGAGGTGAGGACATTCTCACTATAACTATCCATCTCACCCAGCTGCAGCTGTTCCCAGGCTTCTGCACTGCCAGTGGAGAGCCTCCTGAATAGGGAGTCTCAGAGCATTTAACTTAGACATGCTGTGACCCCCACTCTACAGGAATTTCTCTCTCCCTTCCTAACTGCAGAATCTAGGGAGGTCAGCTTACACTTCAAGTGATGTGATACCTTTCCCTCTCACCTGCTCTGACTCTTATCATTATCTGTGAGACAAATTCTTCCATAATTTATTTTGGAATTTATTATACATGTTCTGGGGGGAATACCCATGGGGCCCAGGCTTCCTCTACACCTTACAGGATGAAAAGGTAAATTTATTTAGGAGAGTGAAAAAGTAGAAGACTGCCATAGGTATAACAGAGATGTCTCTGCTTCTCTCTTTCCTGCTGTTCTTCTGAGAATAAAGTTAACTTTTGTGATAGGCAGATAAGGAGGTGGATTGAAGAAACTCACAATTCACACCCTCCCTAATTCACAGCACTCACTAACTTTTATGTGTTGTTAAGACAAAGTGACATACAGCTTAATAACAAAAACACTGTCTTTATAGAAACTCCCAGAAAGTGAATCACGGTCCTGGGACAAAGACTCCATGTTTACTCTTGGGAGTTGCCAGTATCCCAGGTATTACCAGTGGAACACTTACATAAGCATTTTACAGTATTGTTTTCCCAGTGGTAATGCTTAATGAAACTAAAAGTACTTTTTGTTATTTACTACTGTGAAACTAAGTACTGATAACACTATTGCAATGAAATATCATTTTCTTACTGATACCACAGTTTTAAACCCATGTGACCCACCAAAATCATTGGAAAGAAAGAAACAACTTTAAAAGAAAAGGAGTCATATATATGACTAACAACAGCACCGGGGAGGCAGAGCTGTGCAAGGACTAGTGTAGTAATTGCAGAATTTGCTAATAAATGATATCTGTCAGGATCTTGGCAGCAATCTGATAAAAAAAAGCTGTAAATCTACTGCAAAATGAAGTAGAAATGTTTTTTGGAACAACTGATAAAGTCTGACTACCTAGAGAGGAGAGTTTAATTCTGCACTGGTAAGGAAATCTTATCTCCTTGACAGTATTGGTAAAGCACTCATCAAGGATTGGAGGCTGAAGTGAGTACATGAAAGGAAAGAACTTCTACATTGCATTGGCTATGGCTAAACTACATCAATTGATTATTGAACAAAACTTAGAACATCATACCTTTGAATTATTCCTGCACACAAGTTCATGAACAATCACAGTGATGAATGAGATCTTAAATAGTTCTGTAAAATACCAGGAAAAGATTCACAGTAACTGGAGAAGTCTTTCTAAAAGCTGTATGTTGGAGGTGTGGGATGGGATAGACGAAAAAAGAAATTTAGCTGCTGAAATAGTTTAGTTTCTTCTTTAATGAGGAATCTACTCTTATTTAGGTGTTCTAATCATGTAATGCTCCAACAGTTGTAAATTAAAGAAATTGATTGTTACAATGTAAATGTTTCTTCATCCTGTGTATTCTAGGATCTAGCTGTTACAACCCACCCTAATCCCAGAGGAGCAAAGTGAGCTTTTAGTGGATTAAAAATCCTGAGGTTCAAAATATTCCCCCAAAACATGATTAAAACCAAATGAGATTAAATGTAAGTATCAAAAATTTGATAAATTTTATTTGACAGTAAAAGAGACAAAAAGAAAGAAAGAGAAAGAAAGAAAAAAATGGGAAAAGAGGTGTGTGTGTGGGGGAAAGGGAGCGTGACAGAGACAGAGTAAGTGGAAGCGTATCACCTCTCCATGGGTCCAAATGATGTCTTGTTGCTTCTCTCCATCTGGTCTTCTTGGTAGTGAGGGTTTCCTGCTGGAAAGTATAGATTCCCACGGATAGTATACATTTGGGCAGGTGGGAATGCCCAGGTACCTCCCCTGCAGGGGGGCAGTTCGACACTGTCCCTTGCAAGACTGTGGATTTGCGCACCGCATTTCGCACCACGTGCAGTGCTCTGGTGCAGGGTCTGGGGAACCATTTGGGGAGCCTTTGATGGACCATGGCACCCCCTCAGCTGTCCCTCACTGCCTGTCCCGTAGGTTTGGCTCTCCTGTGTTGGGCCCTGCAGCTGGGCTGGTCTGCACAGCAGAGGACAGTGTTCACTGCTTCCGACCAGAGGCTTTTTTGCCATAGACCCAACCCCTTCCTCCTCCCTTTGGTGGGCAGTCTGTGCAAGCCTGACAGCTGGTAAGGCTGGGGCTGTGGCCTCCACTCCAAAGCTGCTGGGCTTGGCTCTCATTTGAATGTTTATCCATTACTTCCAAGACTTAAGATGCTTAAAACAATAGTGTCACTTTCTCTAATCTCTATCCCTTAGGTGGTTAACTTACAGGTCAGGGTTTCAGCCAGGAGGGCCATTCAGGGTGGGCTTTGGTGGTGCAGGTTCATTATACAGTTTTGCTGTAAGAGGCAAAAGTCCTTCATAAAAATGTTTAAGCCATAAACCATAACATTTCAGTCTCCTACACTGGCATAGTAGGATTTGGTGTTATTAGCTATGTTAATATAAACAATTATTAATAATGGGACTAATAAATCCCCTCATCCAAATGTACTCTGATTTTATGGATTGTTTCTTTTGAAGTTAGCTGAAAACTATCCTGCAGTATTTTTTAAACATTTTCTCCCCCTGTATGGATATTTTTCTCTTTTTTATCCCTTTACATACATGATTTCACTTACCACTTTCCATTTATTTTCACTGATGTGAAAACAGGCAAGAGAAATGCTTTTCAACTTTTTAGTTGTGTACATAACTCAGCTACACGTGGAACAGATGGGAAGTGTCCTTTGCAGTATATTTCATCTGAATGGCTATTCATGGGGTGTGTATTTTGCTTAGAACTTTTTTTAAAATTAATATTCAGTTACATATGATTTTCTCTGGAGATTAACACACATGCACAGACACATTTTTTTCCTAGATCAAGGTTCACCAAAATGCAGCTAACAAGACATTTATGATCCATTAAACCCTTGTTTGTGGTTTCCAAATTACCTATGTCCTTTTGTCCACCCTCAACAGAACAAAGACATAGAATACCAGAAAGCTTGGGGTTGAAGCCTGGGGATATCTGGATGCCATCTTATCCAACCTCCTTGCTCAAGCAGGCTGCCTGGAGCAAGGTGTCCAGGACTGTATCTGGATTATTTTTTGATATCTCAAAGAATGGAAACCCTGCAACCACCCTGGGCAACCTCTGCCAGTGCTCAGTTACTCCCTCACAGTGAAAAAATATTTTCCAATGTTCAGAGGCAACCTCCTATATTTTGATTTTTGCCTTGTGTCCTGTAACTGGGCACTGCTGAAAAGATGTTGGCTGCATTTGAACGTGCTACTTTGTACCTTCCCTTATTTATTTACGTTGGTAAGATCACTCTTACACCTTCTCTTTGCTAAGCTGAAGAGTCAATTCTTTTGGTCTATGTTTGAAAGTAAGGCAGTGTGCATGCCATTAAATAAGCCAAAGCTGAGAAAATGGTTTTGACCATTTCCCTATAACCATACACACTGTTTAGCTGTTAACACGGTTCATGACTTTCTTATGGCTTACTAGATGGTCTAGACAGGGTCTGATCAAGGTTTCAGACACCTTGTGTCAAGGACAGTTCCCACAAAGCAGGATAGATGGGACTACACCAGGTTTGTCTCCTTTCCCTCTCTGTAGTCCCCAGGTCTGTGTCAGAAGGCTCTGTACCCTCAGATATCCTTCCTGCTCTGCTTTAGGGCTATTGCACATTCCTTCAGACTCATATTAGGAAAGTGCCTCTTTAGCTGTAAAGGTCTACATTACATACAGAAACTCAACATCCTTTCTCCTCTGGGCAGTTTTACAGGACAGGAATGGAGATGTATCGGACTGTAGAGGTAGAAAATAAAATGCTTTTATGTAGAAATTTAGTCCATCCTTGCTGCTTTACATTTTGGGCAGTCAACCTTACAAAAATATGCTGGTTAGAAGGCATCAGAAATAATGTTGGAAAAAGAATGTTCAGCAGGAGGAAAGAAAGCATGTTAAACTTGGAGTAGCACAGAAGAGAGAGTACCATAACAGGAATGCTGTTTTCATCTGTGGAGTGACAGAAAAAAGTCTCAGAGGGCCTTGCTGCTCTTTAGAGCCTCAAAGATCACGTTGATTCAAAATATAGCTATTCTGAGTGCCACACTATTGATGAAAACAACACATGGAAAGTTCATCTCTCACTGGTGTCATAACAGATGGTGCCTCCTTTATGATGGTGAGATATAAGGGTGTTGCAGCACTTAAGAACAAAAACTGTTGTAGAGTATGGAGATGAAGACACTGTTTTATTCATTAGCAAACTCTTATTGCAAACCTCCTTAAAATAGAGCATGTCATACACATTGATGTTGAATGTATGAAAGTCTCCATAACCAAAAGTCTAGTTCTCTCTGGAAGCTCATGAGGCTGAATCTGGAGATGATGTATATTCACAGACATTCAGCACATTTGTGTGGTTTTGTTTTTTTGGAGGACAAAGATTCCTGCAAAAGAGAAGTAAGAACAACAATGTCTGCAAGGTTGGGACTGCACAAGCCATATCAGCATTTTTCATATCTCAGTGAAGTGAATCAGAAGATTTGCAGTGGCAGAAGTTCCCATCTGCCCTAACTGACTGTATGAAAACTTTGAAGGGAAAACTCAAAGCACTGCAGATGCGAAACATCAGAAGCATAGTGACACTTCCAGCAGCAAAGAAGAATTAGTGGAGAAAAAGCTTTTTCCTTCATGATGTGAGTACCAGTAGTGACCCAAGAAATGCTCCAGAATATGTGCAGATACATTTTTTTTTTACTTGAAACGGACTGTGAAGATAATTTTTCTGAAGTGTTGTATTGCAGATGGGACATTTTTCTATGACTCAGATCCTGATACCCTATCAGCATATCTGTCCTCAATAAACTTGTGGAGGTGAAACACCTGAAATAGATGCTTTCAGGGTAGCAGCCAGATTTTATGATTCTGGATTCTTCCTCTTTCTTGAGTGCTTCAAATAAGAAAAAAAAAAAAAAATCTGATTAACATAGAGTCATTATCAAGAATTCACCTCATCTTCCCCTGGAACCTACTTCTGCCAGCAATGATTCTACAACCAATAAAGACAAAGTAATGTGTATCAAAATAGGAAAAAGCTTTCAGAATGTCCCTAACAACATCCTGGATGCCAGCCCCGTGATTTCTAGCACACAGAGTTACTGCCTCTCTGGAAAGACTCTAGCTTTTATTAAGGGCAAAAACTAATAACTGCTACGAAAAATGCCACTTTTAGACACAAATGAATGCAGCTGTTCCTACAAAAGCTGTAGTACATGTTATTCAGTACTGCCAACACTGTGCAGGACTTGCTGAAATCTCTTATTTCAAATGCAGAGGAATGTCTGCAGATCAATTTTTCCCCAAATCCTGCTGGTGTATCTCCTCCATTTGAGCATGGAGTTAGGTCTTGAAAATAATTATCTCTTTATTCTTCTAATAGAACACATTACGGAAGGGACTTATACTTTCTCTTCCATTATTCAATGCTGCTCTTTTTTCACATGTGTTTTCCCTCTTCCTCTCTCAATAGGGACTTGACAGTTTTCTGGCCAGCTTCTTGCCTGGAGTTCAAAGAGTTTTTAATTTGCCTGACAGTTTCAGATAGTTAAGATATATCCATCTTTCCTTCACCTTTTTGGAATTGCTGGCTTCATGTGTTATTTCCCTTAGCCAACAGAGCTGTTATGGTGGCCCTGGTGTCCAAGTCTTCTGCTGTTTTTTGTTGTGCTTGTTTTCAGTTGCACAGAGCAGTCTAGGTGTGGGGGTTGTCAGGTGTCTGTGTGTCTTTCTGAAGATATCTTTCCATTTTGTTTTGCTTTACAGCTAAGTAAGATATAAGATAAACAGATAATTCTGAATTTTGCAGATTCTGCCAACTTTGGGTTCCTTAATTGTGGAGAAAGTCCACAGTCTGCAAACTCAGTCTGTGGAAAGAAGTGTCCAGCAATCTAAACTGTGAAGGTCAGGGAAAGCAGGTAATATTCTTTGTCTAAGATATTGTTTTGACAGTCATCTCAATAGTTATGGCCAAACATAAGTTTTTCTTTCTATATATAGAAAAAAATGTGTGTATATAGATTTTATATTTTTATATTTTGTGTATACATAGATACATAATTCTAGTTTACTCAACTATTTTACACATTGAATAAAGACTAGATCCCTTCTTCGGTTTGAAAGATAGACAAGTAGAAGTTTTTGGATTCAGGATTTGAGAATCTCACCACTCATGTTTGTTCTGTAAAGTGCATCATGTGCCTTGGTTGTGGCTCCATCCTAGAAAATATAGAAGCAGTAAAAACTCTAAGTCATATGTATCCTCTATTTCTTCATGAATTATAAAGCAACAATGGAGCAAGTAAAAGTTGTGATGTTAGTTCTGGCTCTGGGAAATACCCTTACACTTACTTATAACAAATATATAAATATATGAAGACTGAGTTGCTATAATGTTTTTCTTTAAGAGACAGTTTTAATTTTGTGGTTTTGCTGTTTTTTTTGTCTTTTTTTTCCAGCTATGGCACATCTCCTTTCTCGTCTTCTCTTCCTGAAATGATGTTTTTCTAGCCTGACTTTTCTTAAAATTGTGAGGAGTAAGCAGATAATACTTAAAACAGCACTATGCAATACCTGAAGTTATGTGCACATGTGGATGCAGAGCCAAAAGCATCTTTGGACAGAAGATACAGCTAATTAAAGTACACAGCAAGTTTCAGCTCCCCTGCCTTAGAGTTATGTACCTTTTAGAGTAAACAGTGCACTTGCTAAATACAACCTGTTATGTTTTAATGGAGTTTGTGACATACTGAAGAAAAAGCTAGAGGGTAATTGGAATAAATTAGCACCTGTTTGGTCCTTGCATATCATAAGTTTACATACTGTTGGAGAATTACAGGGAATAATGCCCCTGCAGGATTTTTTCTGAGTACCTGTTGTGTTAGCAGATTAAGGGAGCTGAGCTCCAGATTTCTTGGGGCTCTCTTGCTTCACACAGTCCTCGTTGGGAAACTTGCAGCTACCTTACCTATCTCAGCTTTGGTCCAAACAAACCACTTTAAATTATAGGCTCTAAAATACTTTAAAACTACTCTTTTTTTGCCTTTTTTCTTATTGAGCCAGATGACTAATCCTTTCTTGATAACTGCTACTTTTTAGCCCTCAGATTTCTCTTTAAACCTCATTAAATGTTATCAGATCTTTGAAAGATTCAGTATCTCACTTCTCACTCTTTTCAGTGTTTAGGGAGATTACCAGCTCTATCAACCAACCCACAAATACTTCTTTTCACAGTAATTAATAATAGAATAAATATTTTCTGTTATCCCTTTTCTTTGCTAATCTTAAATTAGGTGTTTTGGCACATGCATTAGCTCTATATAGAGACTCATACAGAAACCTTCAAGAGGTGACATAAACAGACAGCTTTCTCTCTTTCTGAGAGCAGGACAGAGCTACAGCCACAGTACGGTGTTGAGGTGCTCTCCCCTGTAACACCTCAGCATCTAGGAGGTGCTCAGGTCAAAAAGCTCCTTAAATCCTGTCATTTTCTTGTAGAAAATCTAGACCTTCCTGCCTGTTATCTTAGTTCAGAACTCTATATTGGCATCAGTAACTTCTCCACAAGGATGGGTGTCACTTACTAGCTCCCACCCCATTTTCTTCCACAATTTTGAATTGCAAGCATTCAGAAGTCATAAATCAGACAAATAACATAGCAGAGTAACTAAAAAAAAAAATTTAAAAACTAAGTTTGGGACTACTATTTATTTTCTTTTAGTGCTGATATATTAGGGACAAATTGTTCTGATCCCCAGAATGAAGAAGTTGATTTTTTAAAAATATATTTAATGTAAATGGAAATTCCCAGTAGTACCATGATACTGATGTCTGTGAGGAGTAGCTACAGTAAGACTCACTGAAGAAATTGATATAATTGAGTTAATGAGATAGGAAAAAAGCAGAAGAAAGGGTTATGCAGCTTCCTGGATAACATTTTTCTTGAAAAGGTTTGCTGTTATTTTGCTGTTTGCCCTAAATATGATGTAAAGGCTGGAAAAAGGTAGCAGGGTAAAAGCATGTATTAGAAAAAAATTAAGCTATTTAATGTTTTATACATCTGCATTAGAGTTTCCTGTAGTGGTTATTACTATAATGCCTAAGTGTTCTCTAAGTAATTTAGATGTGCTCTGTGGAGGCCTTAATGCAGTTAGGTTGAATCATCTCTTCTTTTCTCAGTAGAGACACAATGCTCAGGTGCACCCCTCTCCACTTTTCTTCCTTGATATGTCTTACTCATACTGTTAATAGTGGAAAAGCTTTCTCAGAGAATATAATTTTGCATGCATCTTGATGGTGGTCAGATGTGTCTGATAGCTGATTGCACTGTTAAGCCTCTATAACTCTGAATATTTCCTGGTTTTGGTCTTTGTGTCCTTCACCTTTTATGACCTGTCTAGTGCAGCATAGCCAGGCATGGTCAGAGATGCATTCAGTTCTAGGTGACTTCTTAGTGTAGAATCTACCTTAGAGTAACAGAAATACCTGTGAGCTGAGAGAAATGAGCCAAGCATCATAGATTTTCAGTCACAACACTAATCAGGAGGCAGCACTTACTGGCCAGCAGAAGCCTCTCAAATCTCTGTAGAGACCCACTTCCTGTAAAACTGTGGGGAATAATGCAATACAAGGTTAATTGTTGGGAAGGATGAGTCAGGGAAAACGTATAAATATGAGTGCCTAGCAAAAGACTTTGAGAATATGGAAAATATACGCGAAATAGAAATGATAGCAATTTTCGACTGTGAGGCTGAAAGCAACTGAATACCTGAAGGCCCCTTTGTTTAGATAATGTTAGATGC
>VZTT01045363.1:19544-39322 GCA_013400855.1 Buphagus erythrorhynchus
CTTTTTTAGCAGGAAACTGCATTTGGTGTAGACTTACCATATTGCATGCTATCAGTGTGATTTCACTGACTATTGTGGCTGTCAACTCACTGAAATGGAAGATAATCTGAGTGAAGAGTTGTTTTCTTCTGTCCTGAAAAGTACAGATGTGAAGGTCAGTGGAAGATCAAGGATGACTTCTTGACACTTTCTTTTCTTGTGTTGTGTGAAGTTTTAATGCCAATGAGTAGGAGGAAAGAACAGATACACCTGCATTTAGCAGTAAGCTATGACTTTTATGTGGAAGTTACAGTAGTTTCCAGCTGAGCGTTGGTTTTCTGGGAATGTTGGCAGATGAGAATCATGAATTCACATGGTCTGTGTGCCAAAAGTAGATGGGGCTTGCAAACAAGACCAGAAGTATGTTCCAACAAATTGAATATGAACATTCAGCATGTTAGCTACTGCTAATTTGTTTTGTCTAAGTTACTCTGTTTGCTCTTGATTGTATGGGAAAACTGAAAAGAAAGTATATTCATTACTTTTTCACCAATGTTTTCTTAGACAGTGTTACTGCCTCTGCATTTCTGATTAGTTTGACTATTTCTGCTTGAAGTTTTAGAGGACTGAAAGCATTTCCTTAAGAAAGTATGCACTGTTGTCGCAGTCCAATACTCTCCAAGCAGCTTCTTTCCCATATTTCATATGTGGACAACTTAGTGTGTAATATCAAATTTACTTTTTTGAAAATAGGTGAAATTACATAAGATTTCTGAATTAGCAAAGTGATACAAAATATACTTAAAACACAGTACAAATCTAAATTACACCTAGCAAAATATAACAACTGTACTGGGAAGAAATATATGGCTGGAAGGCAGCGCAAGCCCATTGCTCTCTTCAGAATACTTTTGCTATTTGTCTAGATTTATACTCTGTGTTGTGCAGAGCCACTTATTCACTCCTGAGCCTCCATGCTGGTCTGGCCAAGAAAGGGAAATATTTGCTCTCTTTTTAACTCAGGGAGAAACCCTTACAGCAGCTGACCAGCTCAGCTCTTGGTATCTGTTTCTCTGAAACAAAGGCTGCCTTCCAGTCCCCTTTGTGTTGTGATAAATTCAGCTGATTTCAGATAAAATCATCAACTCTGGGCAGTCACAGTGCCCTGACCTTCACTGGCACAGCCCCATTGCCCATCTCCTCTGAGTCTTCTTTGATCACAGGATTTTATTGGCCAGTATGCAAAGCAATATTTTTTGCTTTTTCTTCCAAATACTGAATTGACATGATTCATTAATGTACTAGGTAGAAAGGTGAACCAAAGTTAGTTGTGCAAGTCTCCAGATTCTTCAAAGAATAGCTTTTCTATACCTACCTCTTTGAAAAAAAGACGAACACGTGTAGTGCTTTAATTGAAGGTCTGAAAAAATTCGTGCTTATATTGATACAGAGTTCCCAATGGTATACTTCTGGTTGTGTCCTCGAAGAAACACCTATTTAACAAAGGTATATAGCAGCTCACTACTGTGATGATCCCTGCAGAGGAATTTAATTTTTAATTAAGTGAAACAGTGTGTTTATTCTTGCTATATAGCTGATTTATCAGGGCTTTGTTAGCTGTGTAGGGGAAAGAGGCTAAATTAAACGCATCTTTAATGGGATGATAGGGAGTTGACCTTTGCTGTCATCTGGAGGACAATATCTAAACACAAATATTGAGGGAATTCCTGAGAGGTTATACAATAGCTCTTAAAAGGCATCTTAAGTAGTGGCAGATTGGTGGGAAGAAACCTATGTGACTAAATGAGTTTCATGGAAATTGTTGAAATTGCATCTTGATTATTAATAATCACTTCTGATAAAGAATTTAGTCTAGCACAGTCTGCCTCTTCAGAAAAATTAAACAACCTTCAGGTCCCCTAATGTCAAAATCCTTAGTAAAATTCCTGGTTTATCAGAAGATCACTATTATTTTTCTAAGTATCTTAATTGAAAATTTAGGCAAAGAGTAGAAATAGCATGAAGATGCTTCTAGTAAAATTGTGTTGCAGTGAAGTCAGTAGCAAAAGTATCAATTATTTCTGCAGGATGGAAATTTCATACAAGATCTTCCTACTCCATCATTAGCTCAGTACAGTATAATCCTTGTGCTAGGGCTTCATTCGGACAGGAAGCAACCATAATTTTGTCAGTAAAGGCCTTTTACTGGGATAAATAGATCCGAGCACGCATCTCTTGGCAAGAATAAGGCTAGGGAATGAATTGACTCCACCAGTGTGCTGGTGACTCAAGGCAGAATGTATCATAACAAATCATTCCTATAACAGCAACAAAATAATAACATGACATGAATTTTTTATCCCCTTTGTCTCTGAAAAAATGTACTTTGTGGGGAACTTGTTACATATTATACTTTAATGAGGGCATCATATTTTATGATAAGAGGTTATAATGCTAAAAATATTCAGATGCTAAGAAATAAAAAAAGATGAAGTTTACTTATGGAGTGATTTTATGTTTTTCTTTTTTTTAAATTTTTTTTGCATAAAACCTATATTGATAAATTACTCCTCTACCACTCAATCAGTAGAAAGAATAATAATTCAACCTTTATATTCTCCTTTGTCTCCTTTAGCCATTTGAATTAAGCTGGTATGTGGTCTCAGTTCTCAGGACACCAAGGGGAATTAACCTCAGTGATTTTTTTAGTTGTCTCTGTCCTCACTTATGCTTTAGGCACCAATCCAGGGATACAACTAGAAGGTAATTATCTAGACACTAGGGAGGGGAAGTTAGTGAATTGGAAAGCAGTATTGAAAGATAGCCTTTGCTAACTAACATGCACATTTTCTGGCTCTGTGAAATAATGTCCTTGGAAAGGCAGCTGCAAAAAGGGAAGCCCTTTAGATATTTCCTTAGGGCTTTTGTATATGCAGTTGCATATTGACTTACAGATGTGGACTCATGAAACCATATAGAGTGATATTCCAGAGCAACCTTCCAGTACTCCTTGTAGGGCTGAAAGTCAAATTGGTTTTAAGGTGGATCCTATGTAGTTTATTAAAGAGTTATGTATTTGATAACTATCTGGACTGGATCTGTTTTGTTTTGCTTGGACTCTCTATGCTACCTTAGGTGTGATCACCTAGCCTTTCAGTTTCTTTTGAGCAACTTGCACATGACTATTTCATGATCATTTTTTTCTACTTGGGGAAACTGAATCAAGGACCTTTTAAAACTGTAACAGATACTTAGAGGGAACATAGGGGAATATGAGATAGTTTTCTGCCTGATGCCCACAGCTAATTTGCTCTGCTCTTTTATCTGCTAAGAAATGCATCTGGCATGTTGGAGAGATGTGGAGATGAGTGACTCACGCTTTTCATATACAGCGTATGAAGTAGTCGTGATTTTCCTTAGGAGTATCAAAAGATGCAAATCATACAAGCATGCAGCTTCAGGAGCTGAATCTGCACAGAGGTATCTCTGTAGCCTTGTTTCACCATTGCCTATATAAAAAGAAGAGGAGGATGATTTCTTGCTTCCTCTTCCTGACAATACATGCCCAGAGGCTGAGAATGTACTCAGCTAATGAAGCCTCTCTGGTCTATGCCTGCTATCAGAAATGAGCAGCTTATTCTTTCCTGCTAGAAGAAAAGGAGGACCTAATTCCTAAGTAAGATGTCTCCCTTTCCTCTTGTTGGAGGAAGCTGCTCTGCACTTTGCTCTCCCTTGGTATCAACACATATGTCTGCCGTGTGCGTGCTGCTACCAGTGTGCCCTTGTGAGTCTCTGATTTGTGAGCTGGGTAGCTTGAGATGCCAGGGTCAGGCTGTTTGCCAAGTTCCATTAGAGGTCTCTTTCCCCCATGGCTTCTTACAGCAGGTGTTTTCATCATCCCTTGAGCATGAGATTTGAATCACACTGTTGCAGCTTCAGGAGGTTCCAGCATAGGTGGTGAGATAAAAGGTTTTGTCACGAGGGCTTGGAGTCGCTTTTCTGTTCTGGACCCACTTGTTCATGTGAAGGTGTTAACACGCTTGTAGTATCTTTGCTTAACCCTAAGAAGTGTCTTTTTATGTCCATGACCACTTTGATGCAGGAGTTTTACTCCAGTGCTTGTGACTTGTTCTGCATTGGTCTGGGACCATAATGTCAGTATACTACAGAAGCAGGCATCATCTTTCCTTCTATTCAATAAAAAAGTTGCCTAATGTTGTTGATTCTTCTTTTATGGCAACTCTGGGAATGTAAGCCTCTGGGCAAAGAGGGGATTTTCTTTGTGCTTTTTTTCTGCATCTTTCATTTTCAACAAGCACAGGCATAATTTGATCTAAAGAAAAGTCACATGGTAAACTATTAGATATTTTTGAGCCATTGTTGCTCTATTGTAATAGGTGTACTTCATAGACAAGCAGAATTTCTGAGTATTGCTTTAGTGACTGCATTCTGCCAGCAGATTTGTTCATATTCTGGGAGATGTTTTTCCACTTCAGTTCCTTCTGTTCATAAATTTTCAAAAATAACAACTTACACTATGATTTATTGCTCCTAAGTATTGTGTCTACCACATCAATTAAATCATGGAATAGGTCACATTGGAAGGGATCACAGTGGGTTGTCTGCTCCAACCCCTCTGCTCAAGCAGGGTCATCCCAGAGCACATGCCACAGGATTGTGTCCAGATGGTTCTTGAATATCTCCAGTGAGGGAGAACCCACAGCCTCTCTGGGCGATCTGTTCTGGTCACTCACACAGTAAAGAAAGTTCATCCTCATACTCAGGTGGAATTTCTTGTACATCAGTTTCTGCTCATTGCCTCTTGTCCTACTGCTTGGCACCACTGACAGGAGCCTAGGTCCATCTTTTTGACACTGAACCTTCAAATACTTACAGATATTGTTGAGATGCCCTCTCACTTGTTTCTTTTTGAGTCTGAACAGGTCCAGCTCCCTCAGTCTTTCCTTGTAATAGAGATTCTCCAGTACCTTAATCATTGTTGCCCTTCTGCTGGACCTGCTCCAGATGTGGCCTCACCAGAGCTGAGTAGAGCGGCAGGATCACCTCCCTCTGCCTGCTGGCATGCCCTTCCTAATGAACGCCAGAGTCCCACTGGCCTTCTTGGCCACAAGGGTAATGGACAGCTTGTTGTCCACCAGGACCCCCAGGACCTTCTCCACAGAGCTGCTTCCCAGCAGGTCAGCCCCAGGCTCTGCTGGTGCTTGGGGTTATTCCTCCTCAGCTGCAGGACCCTGCACTTGCCCTTGTTGAATTTCAAACAGTTCTCTGCCCGTCTCTCCAGCCTGTTGAGGCCCCTCTGAAGGGCTCACAGCACTCTGGGGTATTGGCTGCTCTGCCCAGCTTTTGTGTCATCAGTGAACTCACTGAGGAGGCATCTGCCCCATCATCCAAGTCATTGATGGAGAAGTTAAACCATACTGTTCCCAGTATTGAACCTTGGGGGATCCCACTAATGACAGGCTTCCAACCAGACCCTGTGCTACTGATTAGAATCCTGTGGGACCTGCCATCCAGCCAGTTCTCAATTCACCTCATTGTCCACTTGGAGGAAAATATAAATAAATACCCATTAAGCATAATGATAATTGGCTGATGTTCCTCAAGCTTCACACCCCGGCCTTCTGTTCTATACAGTTCACAGAATTCATATGTGTAGATTATGATGATAAATGATCAAGGTTGTAGAATAAATATATTTTACTTACTATCAAAAATTTTCAGCCTCTATTATAGACAGTGTTTTGCTGTACTGCAATCAGAATGTCCATAAACCACCTGTGCTGTTGTGGGGTTTGGATTTAGCATTTGAAATAGTGAGCTGAGTAACTACTGTCAAGAACTTAAAGTATTCTGCCTTTAATGGACATAAGTAAAGACACCCCATTATTCCCAAGCAGGAGGTATTTATTTCTCTTTTTTTTTTTTTCCTAAGAATACAAAAAAATGAAATAAGAATTTCATATGCTTGTTAAGGAATCTCTGTTGCAGAGTGATGCACAAAATGCATGACATGCATTTTTTCACATTTCTTATTATCGGGAAAAAATAACAGGAATTCTAATTAGTCTTATGAACTAATCTATATTTTACAAATTTCTAATTAAAGTGCAATTATACTTTGAGAAATTACTCCTAACAAGGCTAGGAGGGGACAATTACAATTATTGTTTGCATTTTATTTCCTTGTCTCTTAATGAATTCTGTATAAACCATATCAAGAAAATGAATTCTTAAAATATTCCCCTGTGTAAATTTAGTCATCAATGGAAGTCAACAGAGGAATGTTTTACAATTTTCAACACATTATCTGTAGTATTTTTTAAATTATGTTTTGTGAATAAATACATTAATGCTGCATGAGCCATAAAATAATCCATGTTTTGCATGTATGTACTACTTTTATGTGCTGTGATTCAAATGACTAAAAATATATTTTTTCTTAGGAATTCATAGAGGTTAAAAGTACAGTTCACAAATGCACTAACATGCTTTACAACAAACAAATTCAGTGTATGCCAGGCAGTACCTTTGTGGGCTTATTCTAGTATAGATGCTTGTGTTTTTGCAATGAGTGACAATGTTGACTCATGTTTCCCTTGTAATCCATTATAAACTGCATATCTTTTCCGTAGAACTGCTGTCTAGGCAATCATTCCTGATCCTGGGTCATGCAATTTATTATTCTTGTCTCTATATGTGTACTCTTCCTGCTCAAATCTATTACTTTTTCCAGCATGTTTCCCTATATATCAGGATGGTATTGAATTTTAATGCTGCTGTCTATCATAGTAGTGGTGTGTTCTGGGGTGATATGTACTGACTTAGTGAGAATAATCTCTCTTCTACCCTTTGGGTCTTTAACATATGTAATAATTAACACAAATATATTAATTAAGATCAAAGAAAGAACCCTGCAAAACTACAAGATGTCTTTCCATTTTGATCATGAACTGATGACATTCAATCTCTGGCTAACCATTTTCCAGACAGTTTTGTAATATATGATAGTTTTTCTTTGTTTTTTTTGTCCGGCCCAGGCTTCCGTAGCCTGTTTGTAGGAATGTAATTTGAGAAAGTTCTAAAATATTACTAATCTTGGGAAAGAGAGGAGACTGGCTACTCAAAAGTGTTCCTGGGAAATCTTACCATGTTACTGGGAAAATTGCTTGGACATGTTTTTTCTCTGACAAACCCATCTGCACTCCTCTTGGTCATTGTCCTCTTCATGAATGTTTCAGCTGGTTTGGCTGTCCATTCCTGGACTGAGGTTACACTGCTTGGGAATTCCTCAGCTCCCACTCCACAGCTCTGCAGAGATAACTCTGTGCCATTTGGTATCTCACTTATCCTTTTCTGCAAAATAACTGTTAATGTATCTGAGATTGCCTGACTCCATTTCTTAAATTTATGTGGTGAAATTCTTTAGGGTTAATCATTCAAAATCAACTAAGCTATATAAATATCCTATAGCCTAGAGTGGCCTACTTTTTCCTCCCTACTCCCTGCTTCCCTGAGGACAAGAAAGCACCCCACAACAACAACAGCAACAAAAAACCAAAAACCATGGAAGTGCATATATATTTATAAGAAAGAGAAGACTAGACACTCCATATGTTGAATTTCTACTGCTCTTTGAAAGTCAGAGCCTTTATTATTCCTAGGCTATATTAGTAATTTAAGATAATTTTCAGATATAAAATGTGAGGCAAAATAGCTGTGAAAGAATGAGTTCTCCTGTGAAATTGTCGCACTTCACACTTAGGAATGAATTCATCTTATCATGACAAGAGGGCAGCACTGCTGAACTGAAATATTGTTTTATTGTTGATAAGGTTCAGCCTTATCCTATAAATCCATTTCCAGTTATCTTGTAGATAGAAGGTACTACACAGAAGCCTCAAAGTTGTACAGAAAGCAGAGCTATTACCCCACACTTGCCAAGGAAAAAGCTGCAAAAGGGTTTGAAAATGTAAGGGACAGTAGAAATGTTAAAGGTTATCACTGTAACATAAGTATAGGATCTGTGTAAACTGACAGTGTTTGAGGGGCTAAGAGGATACAGTCTTTCATGATTCCTGAGAGTTTAATACATAACTTTCATCTTGTCTGAAAGATAGTTTCAGGTTCAGGACTTGTATTGGGACCTTCAAGATCAGCGTTGTTTCTGGAAAACCTTGGGTATTCTTATAGCATCACATTCCAGTCTCAGAAACCTTTTAGACAATGTCAAAGAATGCATTATCAATGCTGATATAAAGTAACTACTTCAAGAATTATGAGAAGATATCTTCAAGATTTTTATTAAAACCAGGATCATCCATTTACCATGGCCATTGAAAATGGTCAGTGCATCTGTACGTGTCCCAGTCACCTGTGGTTCATGCTGGGTGATGTTGCAGGAGGGAGGAGGGGGCTGGCAGGGCCCCTGTGCTCCTGGGCTATGTGGGCTTTTTGCCCAGCCAGGGAGTGAGACAGACATGGGGTGTGGGGGAGATCTGAGATTGGCAGTGGTGTAAAGCTGATGACACTGAGGTTCATCCACCAGTGGAAAATAGAGGTGTAGGTTTTTCTAGCTTCCTTTTCACAGGGCTAGTTGTTGGAATGGTATTTCAACACCTTTATTATGGATACAGAATTAAATTAGAGGATTATACTGTTTGGTTTTGCCTTATCAGATGTTTAATCTGCTAGTTATTGTATTATTCATTAAAACAGAGATGTTTGGGATATTGCAAGTTTCTCTTAAGAGATAAAGCACCTTTTTTTTTTTTATTTTAAGGAAAGAGGAGTTTCAATGTTGCTTTTTTTACCCTTTAATCCTCTTTTGGTCTCAGCTGTTTACTAATCTAAAGGAATATAGGGGTTATCTTCCCCATAATACTGGTGTGCCAGTTCTGATGTGTCTAGAGGCAACATTTGAGTGACATAATTGAACTTGGTGCTGAGACTGTTTTAATTACATTAATTTTAATTATATACAGTACATTATAATTACAGAGACTGAGACAGAGGGGCTCCCATCTATTAAGATCCTCTGCAATTCATCTGCATAATGGGACCTATTTCTGTGTGCAGTGTTACACTTCTTGATGGCTTCATCATTGGTGGAAGGTAGATTTTTTTAAAATTTCATTTTCATTTGTGTTTCTAGTAACCACATTCGAAAGCCACCTGACAGCCTTTATTCCCCTGCATCAAAAAGATGCATTTTGAACAAAATATTTGAATTAGATGAAAAATTAAAGAAGCTTCTTCTTTGCTTGTTACTCAGTTCCTGTGCAAGACAGGGTTTCCAAGGATTCAACTAGGAAACCAACAAAAGAGTTTTTATAATAGTTGGAGAACACTCGTAATCGATGAATAATGGCCTACTTTTCTGTTCACCACAAAATCTGCATGGCTATGGTCAAATACATGTTGAGATGTGAGGTTAGACCTCCGGGTGCTCTTAGGCACCCAGCTTGTGGGGTTGTTTTCTTCAATGAGCTAAGCAGCTAATAGCTGCTACAAAGATGATTATTGCAGAAGCACANTGTAGAAATAAAGTAGTTGTAGAATGAAATTTAAAAATGTACAGGGGGGTACAGGGGGGTCTGAGGGGACAAGATGGAGGAACCTGGGCGTGCCCTGTCCTTCTTCCTTCTTCTTCTTACCCTCCATCTTTCTCTGGGGTGGTGGCATGCTTTGATTGGGTTTTACTGGGAGCACACACTTCAATATTAGAGATAGGTATTGGAATAGATTTGTAAACATAGTATACGTAAATTTCTGTATAAAAACTTGTGCCATCCCCTGAGGGGAGAGAACCTCGTGTTCTGTGGTGCTAGAAGGACCTGCGGTGCTGCCGGACTCGACCTTGTGAGATAAGAAAATAATAAACAAATTCCTGAGACCGTGAACTGATTCTTCAGTCTGCATCATTACAGAAGACAGAGAGACCAAAAGCTGGGAAAGATTTTTTCCTGGATCTTGGGGTCAAATTGACCTCGAGTTCCCACAACTCCAACATAGAGAAGGGGCATATATTTGCCAGTAAGTATAGGATTCCCAAAGGGAGCTTTAATCTCTGCTACCTTTCTTAGATCCCACTTTTGTGTCCCTGCTGTGGGATATGAGCCTTCTTGTGTTCAGTGTGGTAGCTTCCCTGGAGTCCATGGAAAGATCTCAGTCCATGGCCATCTCCTGTCCCATCCTTTGCCCTGGTACACAAACTGTGCAGGGTAATTAATAAATTTCCCTTTGTAGGACCATTATGAGACAAGGCTGGCACAGGACTGGCTCAGTTCTGATTTCAACACTGAAGACACTGCTGTTACCAAACACTGGCTGGGCTCAAAGTCACAGGTCTCAGCCCCAAGAGAGGTGCTGTGTAATCAGACATATTATGACAATATTGGGCTATGGTGACCCTCCTCCTTGGCATTTTGTGGTATGCTTTGGAGATAGATTGTACCTTTAATTTTGGAAAATGTTAACAGGCTCAGAGTGTGCTCTCTGCTACATTCACAGCTGTCATTTACTTCTGCTGTCTTTAAGTGTTTCCTAAACACCTGTCACTCTGATACTACATTAATTCACTGAGCCTAACCTCAATACATTTTTCTCTCACAGTGCAATATTTCTTTGCTTGAAATTCCTTTCTTGTGGGATTTGAGGGGATTTTTTTTCATACTGAAAACTTTCTCACTAAGGTGAGACATTTGCAATAGCAAACACATGAAGGAACAAATTATAATTTGTTTTGGAATAGCAATCTCAAAACTAAGTGAATGTACAGCTCTGGGGGTGTATTTTTAAAGGCCTCTAATTAGCAGTCTGGAATCTGGACCATAACATCTAAATATACCTACCTGATTCAATACTTTATGTCTGGTCTTTGAAATAAAATACAGCACTTGATGAGGTTTGGGGCACAGTCAGATGGACTAACACATCTAATCTGATTAACTACTCCATATACATGGTGATCTTTTCTGTTTTCTCCTTCCAAGTGAATATTTCCTTCTCTCAGTTCAGGTGATTGCTTTCTCTATCTTTTAATGAAATAATTTTGTATTGAACTGGTAAGATAGTAGTAACACAAGTAGACTGGGATGTTGGGTGTGAAAGGAGGCACAGTTCTCAGTATAGAGGTAGAGGTACACAGCTGGAGATAGTAATGGTTTATATTGAATCAGAAACAGACAGCATAGTTTAGTCTGTAAATTCTCAGAATACTAAACTGCTTTCATTAGCTCACCAAATTAGATGTTTTCTAGTGATACTTTATTGACAATAAACAACTAATGGAAAAATTAATTCTTTGTCTCTCTGGAAAATATTTTGTCACTTTCTAGTATTTAATAATGAATTGATAATTTAATAAATTCAATACTTTTTAAAATTAATTCAGTGTTTAATATGAAAGTCTATGCTGGGTCTAGTCAAATCTGAAGCAAAATGAATTTTTTCACTGAAACAAAATAAAATATTTAAATTCAAATTAGGTTAAGAAAATATTCATAGGCAATTTTCTTTAGTTCATTGCTGGTTATAGTTTGTGTCCTTTTCTCCCTTATCAGCCACACTCCCTGAAGCATATATATTCTGCCCGAGCTCTGCATTGTGAATCATAAGAATCACTTCACTGTTGGTGCATTTCAAGAGAGACAATTTCACCATCTAGTCCAGCTCAGATAGAAAACAGGCCTTGTAGGACACTCATAAAAGGGTATAGTCATATGAGAAATATGGCTAATGATGCCCTTGTATAGGAATAACTTCCCTGTAGAAATCCTGAATTGAATTTAGTTTAGGAACTTCCACATTTTAAATGTATTTGGATTCTAAAACGTGGTCATGATTTGGAAGAGCCAAGTTGTTGATGTGGCTCAACTTTATTCGCAATATATTCCGTTGTAAATAATCAGAATATACCATAAAAATGTTGTGTTTGTTAGTTATTCCTTCAGATCTTAGTTCCTTTGGATCTAATACTGAGCAGAAGGAGTGAACAATTCCAACATTAGAGCTTTTTTTTGTCTCTTTGCTCTGATCATTAATTAATACTGCTAACACTAAATTCCATCTTTCATTTTTATCACTCAGCCATTCAACAACATGCTTTAATTTTGCATGGCCTGAATACACTGCTGTGCTGTGCTGGGTTTGTTGCCCTGATTTTTTAAGATGTTAATGCCTTCTGATGTTTGCATTCTTGCTTTCAACTTTCTCACACACTTTTCTGTAAACAACTTATTGTTTTTCATTCTTTCATGTAGGTGGAGAAAGTTGATGGACTGTTAGGTTGTCCAGTGTTGTTGGAGAGGTGGCACTGTCACCCTCCAATCCACTGTCACCTTTGGAAAGTTATATATATGGAGTCAGAAATTAAACTTTGTTCTTTTTCACCTTTTAAGTTGCAGTGTGCACGCGTCTTTATTTCTCGTGTCCTATAGCGACATGGGTTGGCCCCGGATAGAAACCAAACCCCTATGCAGTCACTCACTTACTCTGCCCCACTTACTGGAGAGGGGATGGTAAGGAGGGGAGTAAACAGTAAAAAAAAAAAACCCCAGAAGCAAGACAAAGACCAGTTAATATAATGGGTAAAAAACCTGATTTGGGGAAAGTTAATTCCAATTAAAGTAATATTTGATTACTAATTTGAGCAGTGGGAGAAAAAAAAAGACAGACATGAAACCTGTATTGCTCTACCTTGCCCAAGCTCAATTCCACTCTTTCACTCCAGACCCCCCTCCTTTCCCCTGTTTGTCACTGCAGGTCACATTCAGCCCTTTCTGAGAGGTGAGGAGCAGCACTGGTTGGTGCTCTATCATGACATGGCTGCTCGTCTCTGATGCTCCTCCCTCCTTACACTTTCCTTCTGCTCCAGAGTGGGGTCTCCAAGGGCTGCAGAGAGTGCCTGCTCCACCACGTGAAGCATGACCCCATGCTCCCACTTCATGTACTGTAGGGATAACTCACACTGGAATTTTAGCTGGAAGTGAGCTCTTTTGTAGCCTGTACAGTACTACCGTTCATGCATTCTGCATCAGAAAATTGTGTCAGCTCAACTGTCAATATTTAGTACAATTTTTAAAAAGAGTATTGATTTTTATAAAATTAAACCATTAGACTGTCTTGTGAACTTAAACTTAGCAGCTGTATCGGTAGATATATAAGTGCATGTAATATATTTGTTACAAGAAAATGTCCTTTAGGATCCTCAGGGGGTACTGAGACTGGTGCTGTTTAGCATCTTTGTGGGTGACAAGGATAGTGGGATTGAGGGCCCCCTCAGCAAGGCTGACTCCAGCAGCAAGCTGTGTGGTGTGGTTGTCACGCTGGAGGGAAGGGATTGCAGCCAGAGGGACCTTGGGAGGTGGGTCTGTGCAAACCTCAGGACATCCAACAGGGCCAAGTGCAAGGTCCTGCACTGGGCTTGGGGCAATCCCGTGCACAAACACAGGCTGGGTGGAGAATGGATGTAGCTCTGCCTAGAAAGGCTTGGGGGTGTTGACAAGAAGCTTGACACCTTTCAGCAATGCACACTCACAGCCTAGAAAGCTATCTGGAAGGCATCAGAAGTGTGAGCAAAGGAGGTGATTCTGCCCATCTTCTCTGCTCTTGTGAGACCTCACCTGGAGCACAGCACCCAGCTCTGGGGCCTACAATATAAGGAAGATGTGGACGTGTTGGAATGAGTCCAGAGAGGGACTGCAAAGATGTTCAAGGGATTGAAACACCTCTCCAATATGGATAGCAGAGGGAGTTGGGGCTGTTCAGCCTGGAGAAGAGAAGGTTCAGGGAGATACCTTAGAAGAGCCTTCCAGTACCTGAAAGGGGCCTTCAGGAAGCCTGGAAAGGGACTTTTTGCAAGGACATGTAGTGATAGGACAAGGGGAAATGGCCTTAAGCTTAAGGAGGGTAGGTTAAATTCGATATTAGGAAGAAATTCTTAACTGTGAGGGTGGTGAGACACTGGTTGCCAGAGAAGCTGTGGAAGCCCCATCTGTGAGAGTGTTCAAGGCCAGGTTGGATGGGGCTTTGAACAATGTGGTCTAGTGGAAGATGTCCCTGCCCACAGAGAGCTCTTAAAGACCTGATCTTTAAGGTCCCTTTCAACCCAAACCATTCTATGATTCTGTGACCCTTCATGCATGCTACCCTTGAATACAGTGCTGCAGCTCTGTCTAAAATCCTAAAGGGTGAGTCTTTTCTCAGTACTTTTGAATGGGCTTCACAAATTATATGAAGCCAGAGGAATATCTCTTTCACCATCAACAGGTCCTCATTAGCAGCCCACAGCTGAATCTTATTCATGCTGTGGAAAGTAGTTAATAAAACACTAAAAATGTGAGCAAAAAATCTCACAGAGAAGAAAGGATATATAGGGACAGAGGAAAAAATAGGATTGAGGACTGGGAGGCTTGGATGCTCTGAGTCACAGAGCACAGAAAAAAATAATTAGACCTAGAATGAGTCATGGAAAAGAAGAATGAAATAATTTCATTAAAAAGGAGAAATTCCTTGTCCTTATCTGAGGAGATTCAAACCCGGAACAGAGAATGAAAAGAAATTTTTATTTTTCAGATGAAGCCAATTAATTTAGAAAACTGTGCAACTGAGTCTTCCCTCCTTCAAGGATTGATACAAATTCTGACTGCACATCACAAAAATGGTGTGCCAGAGTGTGTGATGTTGCATACTGCCTTAAAAAATGGATGCTAAACTTTATTGTTACATTATTTTCCTAATATTTGAATTGCTTCTACAATTATACAATTGGCTTGAATGGAGACAAAACTGTGCATTTTGTTACTTTTGTTTCAAAGTCTCTCTACCCCTTGAGGACAACTCTTGACACCAGAACAAGGGTCAATGAATGCTAATACTCTATGCTCTTTGCTTCTTGCAGAATACATATTTCTGTAGCATTTCCACCAAATGATATCCACGTATTTCTGTGGACGGAGTCTGGAAATCAATTCTAATTTGATTTAAGCAAATTAGTCACGGGTTGTCCTGTGGCTGTATTTAATCTGCCACTCTCTTCTGGATGATTTGCCACCTCAGAAATAAAATTAGAAAGGTTTTATTTTCACCTTGACTTTGTTTTGTTTTATTCTTCCAGAGACATTTTGCTCTTGCCTGTGTTACAGCCCAAATAAGAAGTAAGCACGAGTTAGCTCATTTTGCAGAACTGTGAATTTGATTTTTGCTTTGTTGTTTTGCATTTGTTTGTACAATTTGTAAGACTCAGCTCTGATCAAGGAAGAGTTCTGAACTCTGAGCAGACAATCAAATCTGTAACTTTAATTTTACAGTCTCAATTAGAACTAGTATTACCAATCAATTAAAGAATAAATCAAGATGTGCTGACTCATTTGGAAAATTAATGGTGTTGGCAGTAAAGGAGAGTGGACAGAGCAGGTGTTTGATGTCTGCCCTTGAGTAACTAAAATACTAAAGCTGGGACTGGATTCAAGACCAGGTATAATGTTTGAAACAAAAACATTTTCTGGTACACTAGCTCACATCAGTCATATTCCATCACTCACTTGGTTTTAAGGCACAGTACCATAACAATATTTTTCCAGATGGGGAATGCCTGAGCTGATTATTTTGGAAAACAACTTGCCTGAGGATATTTTCTAATTGCTTGCATGCAAGGAAGAACATTACATATGATTTATGTAATAAAAAATATATTTGCCCAGACATAAATAGATATTATAAAAGGGAACAGTTCTCCTCAGCAATAGTTTTCTCTTTTTCAAATATCAAAAGAGTGATTTATTTCTGACAAAAGGCTAAATTCTCAGGCCAGGCTTTGATTAATCCTTCTGGAAGTCAACTCAGTAAGATTTGACAAGACCCAAGCAGGAAATGACTGTTCCATAAAACATAAGAAACTGATATAACAAAATCCCCCAACAAAACAAGCAAACAAACACGCACCCCCCCACCAGTCCTGATTTGGGATAATTTCTCCAAAAGAAGTAGGAACCAGAAATATTCCACTATGCCTCCAAAGAGCCTGAGGGCGAAGATAGTCTAGGAGATCTGAAATAGAAGTACAGATCCAGCAGTTATTCTAATTATTTATTCAAAAAGTGAAATGACTGTAGGATTATATAATTGTTGCAGACCAGAGAGAAGGATATTTGCCTCTCATGTCCTCAGAATTGTCCACAGCAACTCCCTCTCTCTGTCCCAGCCCCTCAGATGTGGGGGATTTGAAAGATCCCCTCTGTGCAGCCAAACTGCTGCTGGATACTGCCTCAGCTGGGCCATGAGAGAGGGAGGCTCAAGTCCAGTCACTAATTCAGGCAAGCAGGCAGTGACCATGTGCTCCCCACATTTTGGAGGTGCCTAGCCTCTAGGTTTCAATGTGGTGCTTAGGTGCATGGTTTAATGGTGGACCTGGTAGTATCAGATTAATGGCTGAACTCTGATTTTAAGGGGCTTTTCCAATCAAAATGATTCTATTATTCTATATATTGGTTTGAAAGACAGGTCTCTGCTAAGGAAGACAGGTCTCTGCTAAGGAAGTCAGGAGCCTCTCTTGAAATGGAAAATGTAAACCCCTTCCAACTAAATTATTATAATTTTGAAATTAAGGAGCTCTCAGGCAAAGATATGAGAATAGGAATAACAGTTCTTTACTAGGAAAATTAAAATAAAAATAGAGTGATACAAAAACCAAAACACTGACAGAGTCAGAATACAACCTGACACCCCATCAGTCAGGGTGTTGGTAGCAGTCTCATTAAATGGTGGCTGCAGTCCTCCTGGAGTGACAGACGTGGTTCAGTTGAAACAATGATCCTGGAGAAGGGTGCAGTTTTCTTCTGAAGCTCCAGTAGTGATGAAGATGGACCTGGTCCTCTTCTGCGAATCCAGTGGAAAAAGGCTGCCTTGGTGTTCCAAATATCAGATATTATCTAGGTAGGAAATGCTTGGCTCCTCCCCCTGGGTGGAGCATCTCACAATGGGATGATGTAATTTTATCAGTCATACAGTGGGACTCAGTTGCCCATTAACAGAAGGTACCTCCATGGAGGAAGGATGGATTGTGGAAAAGATAAAGCACACTGCCTCACCTGGTTTTATCAGATGGCCCATTAGCAGAGGATATCCTCCTGGTATTATGAGGAATGGGTCATGGAAGAGATAAGGAACGCTGCTCTACCTGGTTTCAACAGATGGGGATAGAATGCATACTATGGTTACATCTTGCATTACAACCTAAGACATTCTATTTTGGGGTGCCCCCCTGCCAGTGTGTTGTGCAGGAGAACAAATTGTCCTAAAAGAAGAATTGTGAAAATTGATGCCACACAAAGATCATTTTTTTAGAGATCACATTCTCTGATGAAATTCCACAGTCAAAAATGGTCAGAAAATTCACAAATGGGTGTAGTTGCTGTCCTTGAAGTACAGAACTCAAAACACAGTAGAATTAATGTAATTTAAAGTTTTTATAGCTTAAATCCATTCCTAGTGCAGTACAGAATTTTGAAATTGGAAACATTTGTTGAGGCTTTTGGTAGGGGTATTTGCTGAGACACCTCTTCAGGTACCTACTGTATTGGTAATTAGCAAGGACTCATTACACAGATGCACTGGGGAGCAGCATCCGATAGATGCACTGAGTGGGTGATGTTCTCCCTCCAAAAAACACTGGTGCTCCTGAGCAGTGACAATAAATTCCTGCATGCTGAATGATTCCTTTTAGGAAATAAGGAGGAAAAAATCCTCATATATGCTGTGCTGAAACACCACTGCTGTTCTGCTATACTTGGAATCTTTTGCACATGCTGGAGTGAGGACAAGATTTGCCTTTTAGGAGCACATCCTGGTGGGTTGCACACAGAGAAGTGAGAGAGAGAGCAGTGGCAAGAGGAGCAGATAAGGTTCATAGATTCACTTCAAAGAACTTAGGATTTGTTCACCACACAGTGAAACAATGATGGTAACCGTGGAAAGCAAACACATCTGCAAGATCATAACAAAGAACCTAAGAAACTAAAAGATACAGTACATGTGTACATGCTCAGTGCAACACTGATATTCCAAGTGCTTTTCAAATAACTCTTACATACTCCAGTATAACTCTTATAACCCTACTCACTCATGCTTTTTAATTTTAATGAAAGGATGTCTATATCTTTTAGCAGCTAATAATAGAGATTTCAAGAATATTAGTAGCTTGATTTTATTTCAATTTGTTAGGTTTGTGAAGAGAATGGCATTGGCACTTCTCAACAAATCTCTTAAGAGAGACTTGAGATAAGTCTAACTTATTCATACTTAAACCTATGCATCCTAACTACAAGATGGTTTTTAATAACCCTAGATCTGTGTGGCATAGGCGTTCAGATAGAGAGGATCAATTTCCCAGAGGAAATAGACATATTTTTGCAAAAAAAATCCTGTTTAAAACTAGAATTATTCTTTAGGAAATAGCACTTCATGGCTCTTTCTCACTGCTTTCCCTCAGTTATGTGGGCTTCATCCTTGGTGAGCCATCAAAATACTTCATCAGAGCTCCAGTTACAATGTCTCATGAGAAAAATACTCTGATTGAGAGGTCTGGTGAGCACAAAGGAAGAGGAAATGTGAATGTCTAAGCAGCATTTGTGATGAGATGCTACATCAATATTATCCAAATTTTGATGGTACGGATAATTTTTCTAGCCACTGAGAAACATATTTTCTTCAGCAAATACACATTTTCCTGTCAAATTCTAGTTAAAAACAAATAAATTTTGTCAGCTGTAACTGCAGAACAGTTTGGCAGAACACCTTGCTTGTTGCCTGACACTTTGCATACCTGTATTACTTTCATTCCGTAGAACTAAATGTTTCACTTGGGCAGAGACTTCCAACTAAAAAGGTTAATCAAATATAGGGAACAGATTGCAGGAAAGCAGAATGAATGTATCAGCCATACATGATTAAATTCTGTTTTAGAGTCTGCTAGGGCTACTGACAGTGTGTTCCCATCCTTATTCAGTGTAATTTAGCAGACATTGGCTATAGTGATTTCAGTGATACAGATGCTTGTATAAAAATCTCATTAAATTTAGGATGTTTAAGGCAACTTTTTGCTGTATGGAAACACCTCCCATAATGGGTTCCAAAGGGATGCTGAGTTTATTGTATTTTGAAAAAAGACACCTCAGAAATGGAGGTAAGTTATGAACATGTCATCTGAAAATTATGGGAATTTCTTGCTCTTAAACTAAAGAAACCTCATTTTTACATACTGAATTTAAAACAAGACATCATTCTACAGTGCCTTGAGTCTAGTTTGCAAATAAAAGAATTATTTCCCTTGGTGCATACATTTAATAAACCAAACTGTATAAACAGAATTGCTAATGGAGATCCCCAGGCCTGAAGAATTCACAAACAATGAGCTGAACAGAGAACAGATTTTGAAAGTGACTTTATTTTCCCTTGAAAAAGGTTAGCTGAAGAACACTAACATCACTCTCCATTAATCAGTAGTTCTAAACACCATGGGGAAATGACAGTTGCCTTCCAAGCTCCTGCCTTAATGGCTTTCCTGGCATCCCGTGGACTCCTGCTGCTGCCATCACCCACACAGCTTTGCTCAGCTCATACAACTTCAGTGTTTTATTCTAGTTTATCATACTCACTTTTACACACTGTTAACATTGTAGAAATGAACTAGGTGGTCCCTCAGGAGGGTGTGCATGCTGGATTGCAAAAAAATCTGTAATATATTTACACATTAAAGCCCCAAATCATGTGGTGTTTTTTTT
>VZTT01045363.1:39401-49591 GCA_013400855.1 Buphagus erythrorhynchus
TTTTTGGTTGTTTTGTTTTATTTTAATTTTGTTTTGTTTTATTTTCAAGTGCAATTTTACTATGCAACCCCCTGTGTGATTTCCTGGGGTAAGATTGTATATTTTTGCTCTCCAGCATCTCTCTTTCTCTTACCAAAGGAAGTCTTTCTGAACCAAGTAGGTTAACTCATTTTCTTAGCCAAAGGAAAACATCATCTAACTTTCAGACAAAAACTACTGCAACTTAGGATGGCTAAAGGTCATTTAATCAGACCTACCTCACAAAGAACACAGATGCCAACTGGTAGGGAAACATGCCATGGAGCTTCTGACACCCTCTCCTTCATGTAAGAACCTAAAGACTCCTTTTTTTGCTATAGTGTCTGCATTTACCCTTTTTGGGGAATTTTTGTTGTGGGTTTGTTTTTGTTTGTTTGTTGGGTTGTTAATGATTTATTAGCATTGATGATGTTGCAATATAAATCTGTTTTTAGTTGCCTTTACATATGGAATGATGTGAGAAGTGACAAATGCGATTGCCTGTCACAGTATAAGCCCTGTCCT
The DNA here is from genome assembly GCA_013400855.1 of Buphagus erythrorhynchus. NCBI lineage: Eukaryota > Metazoa > Chordata > Aves > Passeriformes > Sturnidae > Buphagus > Buphagus erythrorhynchus. Next base: position 39,945 of record VZTT01045363.1, read on the forward strand.
CAGTAAGGTCAGGAATTACAGGTTTTCCACATGTCCAGGGCCATTTGTTAACAGAAAGAGTCCTCTGCCTGTTTATGAAACTCTGTTGCCTGATATTTTGGTCTTAACAATAACACAGGTGCTGCTAATCCTTTTCCTGTCTGAAAGTTACTAGGGATCTATTCCCAAGCCCATACAGCCAGTGAGACAGTTCTTTTAAGGATGTAATGTGTTGATAGGAATCGTACCTGGCTCTAAAGGGCAGCAGACAGCCTTTGCTAGCTCTACACTGTGAGCCAGATGCCAAAACTGTAGAATTAGACTTTTTTATAAATGTCCAACCCTTGCTCCGTGAGCAAAAAGAGGGTCAATGTTTATGATACAAGAACATCAAGGTTAAAATGCAATTACAATCCTAAAGGGATTTGAAAAGAACAATTCTTAAAGACTGAATACGGATTTATAATTACTTCTGCCTTTGCTTGCATTATGAAGTATTTTAAAGAGAGGCTGAGGCATCGTTCTCTTAATATGCGATTGACAATAGTGGCCCATTCTTTGTCCTTTTTTTTACATCTTGTCTCAAATTTCTTAGGAGAAAGAGCTGAAGATATTGCATGTATTAATTTAAATTAAAGCAAGAGTTTTTAAATGGAAAGTCTGCAATATCTTTGGAGAAGTTTTTGTCAGCATCTACTATTTTAATCTGAAATTATTATGCTGAGATCAAAATAAGTTGAGGCTGTTGCTCAGGAAGGAAGACAAACTTCTCAGGATGCAAGAGGAAATTGTTAATACCCCTATATGGGTTTCTGCAATTTTCATGCAATTCTATCATATCTACATCTTTCAATATCAAATTCAACCAGAAGCAGCTGGAGCGCAGCAATGAATGGAATAAAATCCAGCACTTTTTAAGGGAGCTAAAGAAGTTAAGAGATTCCTGAGGATCTTTAAGCAGATTCCTCACTGCCTTTTTGCATTTTATGGGACTTTGAATTATATGGATAAGTTATCTTAGGGGTGATTTTTGTATCTAGGTACTGAAGCAGATAACAGTCTGTCACTTTTTATAGTATTTAGAAGGTATATAATTGACCCTAATGAAAGTATAATTTTTTAAGTCCTACTGTTTTCACATCTTTGTCACTTTTCTTAAACTGATCATAAACCTAAATCCTGGACTTAAGCAATGAAAACATAAGGGAAAACAATCCATTTTAAATAGCTTAGAATCAAGAAATTCTAAAATTGTACACTAATTAGTGGTACACTAATTAGAAAGATAAATATATTAGGGAGAGGGGAGGAGACTCATTAAGTTTTGAAAAACAAGCATTTGTGAGATTTACCCTCACATAGTATGGCTGCAGGCAGTTCAGAAAGTGCTGTGTGGTCAAATGAGACGGATTTTTCATAAATATAATTTTAAGGAGATTTGTGTTTAATTTTCTTGGAAGAAAGAAAAGCATTCATTAAGTGTTATTTTCCAATTTACTTCTGCAAAAGTGTGCCTTGGCTTTTTATGTTGGTTTCTCATTTCTGATTACATGTCTCATTTGATGATCTTGATATTATGTTGTTGAACTCATGTCACTTTTTTCTGATTATGAGGTAGAAGACATCTTTTTTTTTTTTCAGTTCAACTGTAGAGAGATTTTAAAAACATTACTGTCTTCTCAGTTTGAGCTGTTGTTAAAGAGATCTATCAATAAAGCAATTTTCTAGTGATTCCTACTGGCTTACTGTTGCAGATGGTTTGTGCTCTCATAATATTTTCAGTCTGGTTTCATCTACTCAAACCCTGTGAAATGCCAAAATGAAACTGTTATAGTCCAGCTTTTCTATTCCTTAAAATTTGAACGTGCTCTTGATTCTTTTACAGTTAGGTATCTATTACAATTATCCTAATAATGTAACGTACTCAAAAAAAAATATTGGTCAACCGTTTTTTTACCAATCATCTCCAATTACTAAAATTCTGAGGAGAAAGAGAAGAAGAAGAAGTACATCTCACTGAATCTGCATGTTAAGACTAGGAGGAAAAAAACAGACAAAACCCATCATAGTTTAACCAACAAACTCCAACCTAAATATCATCATATTAGATGTTGTTTGATGAAAATAATATTATCTGCTAAACTGAACTCTTTTGAGAGCTAATGAGAGCATAGATTTTTATCAAATAATCCAGAATATTTTCCATCAAGATGTGGCAGTCACTTAGTTCTGAATAGATTATTAACCTATTAGAGAGAGTGAGTGCAATGGAAGGGAAAGAGAGAGGTCTCTGCATATTGTCACCTTCCTGGAAAATATGAATCCATATATTATGGATTATCTGCAAAAATCTTTCCCACTTACCTCTGCCTTGTGTGCAGGCTATACACAGCCTCTTTGGGAATCCACACAGAACACAGAAGGAAGAATCTTGGCATCTTTTTAAAGTGGCTGAAGTTTGAATTCTTTGGGTTGAAGGTTTTGGCTGCTTGGACAGAGTCACTACTTCTAAGCCTGCTGTGAATGAAGAAAAGCTTCCAAATACCCAAAGCAGGATGTTCTTCAGGGACTGCAGGCAGACAGTCCTGCTCCTGTACCTTTCATCCCCTATTTCAGCCTTTCTATTTTTTCTGCAATTTCACTTACAGGAAAAAAACTAGACACATTTCCTTGAGATTTTTGAGGATTCCCTTTGAAATAAAATGATTTTAAAAACTACAGCTTCAGCCTGAAAAAGATGTACTTTGTTATAGACATTTTAAATGTATGTAATAAAGAAATGCTACTAATTTCCTGACTTCTGTTAACTGGCAGAGATGACTGTTACATGGTGCCTGTTATCAGTACTTTTAAAACCAGTGTCATAGATTGTTTTGGGTTGGAAAGGATCTTAGAGATCATCTAGTTCCAGTCCCCTGTGCAGTGGATAGGGACATCTTGCACTAGACCAGGGTGCTCAGAGCTTCATCTAACCTGGCCTTAAACATTTCCAGGGATAGGGCATCCACAACTTCTCTGAGCAGCCCTTTCCCTTTAACTCCAGCTGTATGGAGTCGAGCCAGTTTCACTTGCACCTTATCTGCATGTTATTCTGACCATCCAAACAAGGTATTTTGGCACGCTTTGAAGCATTGGTGAAGGAAAGTTAGTGTTCCTCAGATTTCTTAATCGTTTTTTTCTTTAAAGAAGCAAACAAACAACCAGGAATAATTTACATTTACATCTAGAAATAATTATCAGAGAAAAATCACGTAAAAACCTAAGGCATATGGTTTGAAACTCTGCCTTCCACAGTGTTTTCATTAATGCTTATATTTTCCTAGAAATCGTCTTAATAAAGTTTTCTACAATCCCATGCTACACATACGTATCATAAAAACCACAGGAATGCCACAGTGCTCTACTTAGGCTATTTCTCAGCATATTAGTAAACTCTGGAGAAGGAGGATCCACATGTGATAGCTGATCAGATGCTTGCTATGAGCCCTCAGTGCACTACAGCTGTGAGAAAGGCAAATGTTGTCCTAGACTATAACAGCTGAGGTATCTCAGCAGAGATATTGAAGTACTCTGTAACAGTGTACTCTGAAGTGTACATCATTCACTTCAACAGATTTTGATTGTCTACAGTCAGTAAAGGACAGAGAGAACTTTCAACAGCCACAGAAAACTATGGTATAATCCTGAAAATAAACAGAGCCTTAGTCCATAAAAAACAAAACCATAACTACTTTCTTTTAAATAACTGGGAGAAATAAATGATGGGCAGAGGGGTTGTGGGTCGAACACGACTATTAGACATTTTAAAATTACACCAAATGTCTTAAACTGATGCAAAACAGACTAAAAATTCAAATATGGATGTAAATGAGCTTTTTTGAGCTTCAGTAGGAGCAGAGACTGGTGTCCAGTCCATCAAAATCAGACATTGGCTTAGTCAGAAATTGATTCAGTTCTTTTAAATATGCCTTTGTGCTTTTATGTCTCCCGTATTCTCATGAACTGTCAAGGTCTTCCAACTTTTTCTAAGTGAAATGACATTTGTTGACAGCACCTAAATACTTTTTGGTAAGAAGCTAACAATGTTGTTCATGTCATTAAGCAGATTGGTCTTAAAACAATTACTGAAGAGCTCCACTGCTAACCTCCTGCCTGATCTACCCCAGCATTTGTGCCTGATATTTCCCCTTTCACCAGCTGCTTAACTCATATTTTCTGAAGTCTGAGCAGGTCCAGCTCCCTCAGCCTTTCCACATAAGAGAGATCTTCCTGTCCCCTCATTCGCGGTGTTGAGTTTGTTGGACCTGCTCCAGGAGCTCCATGTCTCTCTTGTCTCAGGAGCTGGACACAGCACTCCAGATGTGGCCTCACCAGGGCTGAGTAGAGGGGCAGGATCACCTCCCTCGAACTGCTGGCAATGTTCTCCCTAATGCTCCTCAGGATCCCACTGGCCTTCTTCGCCACCAGGACACACTGCTAGCCCATGGACCGCTTGTTGTCCACCAGGACCCCCAGGACCTTCTCCACAGAGCTGCTTCCCCGCAGGTCAGCCCCAGGCTGTGCTGGTGCTTGGGGTTATTCCTCCTCAACTGCAGGACCCTGCACTTGCCCTTGTTGAATTTCAGATGGTTTTCCTCTGCCCATCTCATTATGTTTCAATAATGATTAAACATTTAATCTTCACTGTGGCCTGGTAATCACCCAGCATTCTGAAACTTAGTTGGAATATAGTAAATTCTGCTCTTGCTCAGGAAATGTCCTCTTTTAATGGCGTTTGGAATAACATAAAGGGGGAAGCATAAAAAATAAAAGTGTAGAAAGTTCATAAACTTGCTTGCATGTATTTAATTTGATCTATGCTGAAATCAAAATAAGGAGCAACTTAGAAGAAAGATTTACCTGTTTTTCACAGACAGTGGAATAAAGAACAGTTGTGAAAAAAGATCCAATTTTAGAATACACTTTAACTAGAACATGTTAAATTACATTCATTCTTTTTAGGTGACAGTAGGTTAACACTTGACAGCGAAGCTCAGATCCATATCCCTGCTCTAATATGTCCCAGAGCAACATGCTTCAAAGAAGAATACCATGGCTTAAATGACAAAACTAAGTATAGACCAACGACCATTGGAAGGAAAAAAAAAAGAAAAAGTATAAGCAGGTACCAATAAAATACAATGAAAGAATGAAAGGAACAAATTCCTTGGATATAAAAATAAAGAAATCAAATTAATATAAATAATCCGTCACTGTAATTTTCTTTCCATGCATTCAAGAAAACAACAAGTATATCTGTTCACTTTGAAATACAAGATTAGTTCCCACTGCTTGGCTTTTTAATAATTACAATTCTTCTTTCTTCCTGGTAAAGTATTGAAATAATATTCTTTCAAAGCTGAAAAAAACATGCCAATCATGAGCCATCAACTTAACAATCATGATTTTTGTCATGATTTGAAATAGATTTTTCTCCCAGATGCCACACCACTCCTAACATTACCACTATATTATTTCACTTATGCAATCGACTGAACAATCTAATGCCATCAATTTCTCTCTTACATATGTGGTCTGTCAGTCAATATTCTGCCTTGCTTGCAAGAGTTTTTCACAAAGCTTCAGGAGTGAGGAGAACATTTAAAACTAAGAAAATGCCACAAAAGCACATAATAAAAAATACTAATATTAGAAAAATCAGCAGTAGTATTCAAATACAGCCCTCAAAATACTTAAGAGTAGTTTTCTTAAATTGACTGCATTTTAGTTTGGTATAATTCCATTTATTGTGTAGTACATCTGTTTTCAATTTCTTGATTGAGTGTGAAATTCCGAGTATATCATCAGCATAAATAAGCGGCTAGATACTAATTTTTTAAAGGTTATCCTACAAGACAAATGAGACCTGTAAATTTCTTGTGCTTCTTTCTCACAAATCTAAGCTATTATTCTCATTTCAGGTAAAGAGAAGACATGATTTGGAGTGATTTTACACAGCATGAAAAAGACAGAATAAATTGTGTTTGGTGAGGCTGCAATGATTGCTAATGCTCTGTGAAAGAAAAAGGTAAGATTCTTAGACAAATTATCCCTACTTAAGTTATGTATTAGTACTTAAATTATGTAAATACACTATTTAACTGTCCTTGATTAGCAACATTTATGTAGCAGATATCTCATTTTGCAACCCAAAAAACCCTATTACTTTTCTCAGTGCAATCAACATTGCATTTTCAGAAATTTTACAGTTAAATGGAAGGGTTATCCCTGGGCATTTAGCCTGTCACTTGTGCTGTGAATCACATAGTGAAATCCCAGTATAACATGGGGATATACCACTGTAATAGTGAAGATACAGTAGCATCAGCTTTCGTATGTGCAAAGCATGTCTGGGACACAAATTGCATGGACCTCAGAAACACACTCTGGGTGCTACAGTGAGCTACAGCTAACATTCCTACTATTGTTACTGGGCTAGCCAAATTTAAGTGTTTCATTTTTTTTTCTGCTGACACATGTAGTAACCACAGCGTTATCCAGGCATGTAGCTATAGTCCTGTGTGGTTTAACCCCAGCCAGTGACTAAGCACCATGCAGACAACTTGCTCACTCCATCACTAGTGGTATCAGAGAAAATCAGAAGAGTACAAGTAAGAAAACTCTGGGTTGAGTTAAAGATAGTTTAGTAGATAAAGCAAAAGCCATGCACATAAAACAAAGCAAGACTAGGAGTTCACTCACAGCTTCCCATGGGCAGGCAGATGTTCAGCCATCTCCAGGAAAGCAGGGTTCCATCACAGCTGGCACAGCACAACAGGAGAAAGTCCTGCTTGTCAGACATGATATCCTTCTGCAACAGGGTAATCTACCTAACTGATCTAGGAACTCCAGTAGATACAATTTTTTGGGCTTCAGTGAAGCTGTTGATGCTGTGTCTCACAGTGTCCTTGTGGACAGTGTCCATCCCACAGATGAATAACTGTGTTAGGCACTGGGTCAGCAACTGGCTCATGAATCTGGACAGAGGGCTGTAGTGAATGGGGTCAGGCTGGTGTCTGGACATCAGGCTGGTGTCTGGACATCAGGCTGGTGTCTGGTCACCAGTGGGGCTCCACAGGGCTCCATCCTCAGCCCAGCCCTCCTCAACATCTTCATTAACAACTTGTACATAGGACTCGAAGGAATACTAAGTAAGTTTGCTGATGACACTAAACTGGGAAGTACTGTAGACTCCTTCAAGGGCAGAGAGGCCCTGCAGAGAGACCTGGACAAATTAGAGAGATGGGCAATCACCAACCCTGTGAAGTTTAAGAAGGTCAAGTGCCGGATTCTCCACCTGGAATGGGGCAACCCTGGTTGTGTCTATAGACTGGGGAATGAGAGGTTGAATACGAGTCAGCAGTGCCATGGCAAGGAGGGGCAACTGTGTCCTGAGGGGCATCAAGCACAGCATCACCAGTCAGGCAAGGGAGGGGATTGTCCTGCTCTGCACTTGTGCAGCCTCATCTCAAAAATTTGGTACAGTTTAGGGTGTCACAGTACAAAAAAGACACTAAGCTATTCGAGAGCATCCAAAGGATGGACATGATGGTGAAGGGTCTCGAGGGGAAGCCATATGACATTTGAGGTCATTTCTGTTCAGCCTGGAGGAGGCTAAGGGGAGATGTCATTGTGATCTTTAACACCCTTACAAGGGGAAGTTGAGTGGAAGGGACTGGTCTCTTTACTCTTGTGACCAGTGACAGAACTCAAGGAAACAGCATGTAGCTGAGTCACGGGAGAATTAGGTTAGATAACAGGAAAAGGTTTTTCACCCAGAGGGCTGCTGGGCACTGGAACAGGCTCTCAAGGGAAGTGGTCACATCATCAGCCTGACAGAGTTCAAGAAGTGTTTGGATAAAGCTCTTAGGCACATGGTGATAACTCTTGAGGTGTCCTGCACATGGCCAGGAGTTGGACTTTGTTCCTGATGAGTCCTTTCCAACGAAGCACATTCCATGAAAAAAAAACCAAAACAACATGTAACAGTGAGTTGGGAAGACAAATGCCATCACTCCAAATGTTCCCCCCTTCTTCCCCTGTCTTTATATACTGAGCTTGACACCATATGGTGTGAAATACCCCTTTGGACAGCTGAGGTCAGCTGTCCCATCTATGTCTTCCCAAATTTTCCATACATCTAGTACGGCAGTATGAAAAACAGAAAAGACCTTGGCTCTGTGTAAGTGCTGCTCAGTAATAACAACACTGTTTTCAGCACAAATACAAAACACAGCCCCCTAATAATCACTGTGAAGAAAGTTAGCTCTACCTAGCTAAAACCAGCACACCTAGATACAGGGCACACTTGAGGAAATAAGGTATTAAAGTTTTCAAAGAAGCACTTCATCAGGAATGAAACTGATGAAACTGTTACTAAAAAAGGTAGTTTTATCCAGAGTCTTGAAGAGATACATGTCTATTGCATTTCCTATCAGATATTTGTGATTCTGTAAAAATTAAATCAAAGCAAATTATTGTGACCTAATTCACCACATGAAGATTCTTCTTCTAACACATCCCCTAATGAGTCCTTGGCATGAAAGGTATCAATTCTTGAAGCTACTCTCTATTGCCAAGGTTACAATAGTTTCTTCAGCACCACTGAATACAGGCTCATCATCCAGCACAGCATTCAAACCCCACTGGTATTCGAAGAAGACAGGGCTACAAGCCATTCAGCTCCTTTTTTCACTGGTGAAATTGATGGAGTGCTCCTTCTCCAGGGAGCTCAGAAGTAGCTAAGGTGTGAGCAATGTGCTCCTGCTCCTAAACCTTCAAACCATAGGAAAATTGCACCTAAAAAGTGTCAGCAATAACTTGATAATAAGGTACTCCATGCAGAGCTTTTTGGAGCAGGATTACATGCACTCTAAGCACTGTTAGGTTTTAGTATTTTTTTTTTTCCTTCACAATGAAAATTAGATCACTTTCTAGAGCTAATTAAGTGTAGCAACCTCTTCAACTTCTAATTTGTCCTGCTGAGAGATCAACTGCTCTGGAGGTTAGTTCTAAGCACATACTGCCTCTATGAAAGCACAGTCTCTAGACTATGCTAAAGTTAACTAGCTAGAGTTAATGCTAAAGTAGTACGATGAAATGCCTATGCTGTTACAGTGCTTTTCATGGTAAAAGAAAACAAAATAGGAAAAGAATCTACTTCCAGAAAAAGAGATGGTGTTATGACCTGCCCCTGATGGCAGGCTGAGGTTCTTGTTGGTAATAGAGATCCCTTGGACAGATTAGGGGGAAACGACACTAGATGACTGGAGGTTATAAATATGTACATGGCAGGTTTATTTCAGAAAAATTTGGTTGCAATGGAAAAGAGGTATGTAGCCATTTTGGTTATTATCTGTAGAAACAGAACCATATAAAAGCATAAAATAAGAAAATATATGAGGAAAAGAAAGAATGGAAAAGAAAAAATGGAAAAGAACAGATAACATTAGAATGGCATCACCACCTGTGGATCTAGCAGTGAGACTTGTTTGCTGCAATTTCAACATCCATTGGTCAAAGTGATGGCCGCAGTCTTAATCTGCCAGGGGTGGAAGAAGCCCATGGAATATACAGTTCAATTTATTATTATTATTATTATTATTATTATTATTATTATTATGTTTAGA
>VZTT01045365.1:0-47560 GCA_013400855.1 Buphagus erythrorhynchus
TTTGTTTGGGCATTTTTTTATTTTAATCAGATGCTGTGTTCCCTATTTAGGGCTGCCTTAGAAAAACAGGTTTTGCTTGAGATAGGGGATCCCCTTCAGTGGGAAATACTGAATTTTATTGTCCCTGGCAGTTTGACATTAAAGACTGTGAAAGGCAAAATAAACTTGCTTTCAGAATATAAAGAATGGGAAAGTAACTTCAGGTTTAAAATCTGGTTCTATGTTTAGACAACACAAAAAAGGGACAGCTTTAAAAGTTTTAACAGCTTTTTGGAACTAGAAGAAAGTAGGATAAATTACAAGTTTCCCTGTTTTCAGTATAAGAGGCATAAGCATTAAGGAGAAGCTTAAAAGTAAACACAGATATGTTTGTGCTTTGAAACGGGGTAGATGTGCTGGTGCTACCTCCTGGTAACTAATGAACATTTCAATGCTCTCCTTGTTTTGTGTGTTCCAAGCACAAATGCATAGCAGCTACAAACAAGATAAAACCAGTTGAAGTGAAATCTGATCCCAGGAACTTTGTCTTGCAGTGTTTGCTGTACAGAACAGACCAGGCACAAGACGTGAAGAAGATCGAGAAATTCCACAGTCAGCTCATGCGACTCATGGTGGCGAAGGAATCCCGCAGTGCTGCCATGGAAACAGACTGAAGTGCTGCGAATAAAATCAGCACTCCGGTCATATTTCACTGGAAGCAAATCTCTTGGATTTGAGCGAAAAACTGGGCAGGAGATGCTTTTATGTACTGAAGTGGACTGATGACAAGTCTGAAGCATTTTCACCCCTCAGACTCCACTTTGGAAATCTAGGAAAATAAGTGCTTTCAATTGAAAGCTTATATTTATTTTTGGGTATTAAGCAACTATTCTTACACATTAGGTATGCTAAGAAGACAAGTAAATATTTGAAATCTACAATATGTTAGTCCAAATTTGATAGGCCACAGGCATACTTCTGGAAAGTTGCTGTAAAATTTCATACAGATTTCATTGTGTTCATACCTTATGCTGGTGTATTCTCAAAATGAGAGGTTTATTAACCTAATACTGTAGCATGGTGACTGGGTCTAATAAATATTTGCATACATTATATAAATCTGTTGAGTTTAGAATAACAGATATTTTCTGAACTGAAATATTGGAAATGCCAATTTGTATTACCACTGTCACTGGCAGCACTCTAGCTTTTGGTATTGCTCTTATTCATAAGATGTGCAACATTATCCGTGATGCAGTTTGTAGAACTCTTATATTGGCTAATTGATTAAACTTCTGTATATGAAAAATGAAAATAGAACTTCACTTGAACATCGCTAGAGATCTGTGAGAAACTGGGAGGGGTTTTTTCTGCTTGTGCCAATACTGTTACTAAAAACAGTCAGTGGCTTTTTTACATACTTGAACAATTTTGTACTAGCAGGGATTCTTTTTCCCATCCTTGCTTCAGGCAGAGTTGAAGTATATCAGCAAGACACATTGTAGAAGCTCTTGCCTATTATGTTAATAGAAAATATCCAACCAAACACTATCCAGATTCCTTATTCTAGCAGCTTGTTAACTGCATTTTCAAATGTTACATGTGGCAGGTGGATGTCAGCCAAATGAATAAATGGATGAAAAGAGCTTAATAAATACTTAAATGCCACTGTCAGAAAGAGACCAATGCTCTTGTAGCTTAGCATGTTTCTCACAGTAACCTCTGGTAGGCTCATGGAAGCCTTAATTGTCTCTTGTAAAAAAGCTTTTTATTTGAAAACTCAGTAGCTAAAATTGATATTTGCTTTGACTAGGTCTTGTATACTTGAAAACAGACGAACATTTTCATGTAATTAGGCTATTGGTATAACTAGGTGCTTTCAAAACTGATTTTTTTGGTTAAACCACACCACAAAAGCAAAGCAGGACCATACTTGTAATGGCATTTATATATAGGAAAGCAATCCACTTAGGTAGCTACCTGCTGTCACTTCCATAAAAGTAATGGAGCTACTGGGAAGCAGTGGACTTTACACATTTGCCAAAAGCTTGGAAAAAATCTGCCAGGCTTGAATATTGCATTAGAGTACCCTTTCAGCTGAACATAGAATGTTGCATGTTGTTGGAAGACACTGCAGTGCTAAATTCCTGATGACTGCTCAAAATTCTAGTCTGCAACAGTGACTGGTATGTGTGTAACATTTTTGTATTGGCTTTTGAAATATAAATAAAGCCAGAGAGAAGGCTGGACTCGGTTCATTGTTAAACTTTCATGAGATACTGTAATACTGAAATTTTTCTTTGGTGCACCAAATAATTGTCTAATACTTGCAATATACTAGTAGAGAGACTGAGTGGTTGAAAGGCTTCAACTTTATACTCTAGTAGGTTTTAGAGGAGGATCAGTTAAAGCACTGTATATTACAGCAGCAGATTTTGAGCAAAACAGGCAAGGGAATACATTTCTGCTTTTCTAAATTCAGAAATTATTTCCCTAAAACCCTGGGGAAATACTATTACCACTTTTTTTAAGATATGTGTTGTTAAGCTTGTTCTCCATATACTCAGAAAAAACTATAGTGGTTCTGTGAAGTCAGAATGCAAAAGAAAATATTACAAAGCTTCTGCTTTAAAAAATTAAATGGTATGGAAACTTCTTTAGAAAAACATAGGTGCTTCATAACTTTGTCCTGGAATTTTCAGCCATTTCCATACTGTGTTCATGGGGCAATAGAGAAGCTCTGAGTTCCAAGCTCTGTTTCTTTCATGCCTATACTCTTGCTGAGAGTATGTGTGCTTATGTACACTGATCACTTCCCTAATAAACGTTCACTGAGTTGGTCCATCATGTTGCCAGCTACTTGAATGTGCCCTCTGGTTTGTGATTAAAAAATCAGTTTATTGTGGCTGCTGCAGCAAAGGGGTGCTCACAGTACCTGAATCTCTGCATTGGGCAGCCCAGGTTGCCAGAGACTCCCGCTCCAGCCAGGAGCTGGTGCCAGTTACAGGCTGCAAATAGGGCAGGAGCACATGGGCAGCCTGTGCAGTGACAGACAGGTGACCTTGCAGAAGTGGAATGATTGAAAAAAATAGGATGCTTTTCCCTGCTACAGCTAATTGTGTTGCTGCCTGTTAGTTATCTTCAGTAATTGTTCTGTTTTGTGAGAGTAGTGTATTGTAAAGAAAGGGGCCTTTTTATTGTTGGCTTAATTAATCCATGGAATTTATTCTGTTTCTCTGATGTTCTCATCTCCTGGGTTCCCTGAGTGTCGATCTCAGTTCTTCCTTTGTGCAAGGCACTTACGCTGACTTTGTGTCTGAGCTCTGTCTTAAGTGCAACCTCACCACTTCTGTTTCCAGTTTAGAGGTTTGAACCCTGAGCTGCTCCATATGTAATCCATTGTGGAAGTGTATTCTGGAGTGCAGGAAGACTTTAAAATTATCTGTAGAAGTGAGAAGTTTGGTCACAGGTCTTTGTTTTAGAGAGCCTTATGAAAGAGGCCTTCCTAGTAAAGTCCTGACCTCACTAGGAGTGACAGGTTTATTCTGGAAAACTGGATGCTTTGATGCTGGAGTCTGTCAAAATGGGAAATGGAACTGAAGCCAAGTAGGTGCTTTTAAAAATGTTTTAACTTGTCAAAAGAATCATGTTTCATCTCAGTAAGTTTCTTCCTGCAGTATAAAAGTGAGAAATACTCAGCATTTTGCTGTTACAAATGTGGAGAAACTGGTTTCTGTCAGTAGGACTGGGATGATCACTTGTGACTGTAGGCTGATCTTAAAGGATTAAGTAATTTTAGATGTTCTTAGGTGCTCATCTTGTTATAGGTAGGATGAATCCCCTCACTTTTATCACCTGGAAGAAGGATGGGAAGAGTTACCTTATTACCCACCTGTGCTTTCTCACTTCTGGCTTGGGGGAGGACAAACCTCTCACAGGAATTGCACTGTAACCACCTTTTAAATGAAGTTTGGATCTGAAGTGGAAGTACATAGAAAATAAGTGGGATTTTTTTCTGTAAACTTACCTAGGCTGCAGATTTATGCACAAGTCCAGATCCTTCAAGATTCTGTGAGCATTAGTGAGTGTCCTTAGGGAGTAGGAGCTTAGCTGAAAACTGGTATACTTTGTACAGTGCTGTGTGCAGAGGGGCGTTCCAATTGACTGAAGCAAAGCTGTTTTTATCAAACAAATCTAAGGAGTCCTTTTGTTAGATAACTGTCTTAAAGGATCTTCACTTTTTTTTTAGAGGAAACTAGTCTGTGAAGAGCTACATCTAATTCCTTGCTTATGTTAATAGTGATTTGCTTTTCAAGGCATGGGGGTGTCTGTTCCAAAATGCAGATACTACTTTAAAGGTAGATGCTGTGTGACTCAACACGACTTTTGTTTATAAAGATATTATCTGTTAAAAGAGCTTTGAGAGTTCAAGGATTGGTATTTAAATACAAGCAACAGTTGAATTGTCTTTGTTGCTGGGGATGACATAAAAACATGCCTTTCATCTCTTATTACTTTCACATAAGCAGATCTTCAGTCTTAAGTGGACTCTTCAGGCTGGCTTTCAGATAAACCTCCCCACCCTGATACTGGGCTGAAGTGTTTGAGTCACTACAGACCGGAGACAGATGTGGGCTTTTTAGTCTGTAGAAATGTTATTTTTGAGATGAGAATGATGGCACAGTATTTTAGCAGCAGATTAGTTACTCAGCAGAATGCAAAGTGTGGTAGTTTGTAAATCCCTGCTTATTTTGCAAGCCTGTGTGAGTGCCCAGTACTGGCTCCACCAGAATAAATGCTCCTGGGAGAATGTGGGCTTAAACTGGACCATGTAAAACTGAAGTCTCTGGGAACCAAGCAAATAAAAACATGGTCATGGCATGATAGCAGAGTTAACTGTCTTCGTGCAAGTTCAGGCCCATGTTGTTGAACATAATCTTTGTTTCTGGTGAAGTTATAAGTTCTTTATGTTCTTACACTGTGCCAAGGTAATTGTAGGGGTGTGTTCTTGGAGTCCTGTGATGGGAATGCAGTTACTTTCTGCCATTTAAAAAGCATCTTAAGCCCTGAGTGCCATCTCTGAGTGCTCTTGTGTGGAAGTGCCTCATCTTCTAGCAGGAGCCAGTGTATTTGACCCATTATGACTCCTCAGACAGTTACTGGGTGTTGTGAATATTTGGATTACAAAGCCAAGAGTATAGAGTTTCTCTTAAGCTGTAATGCTGATATTTATGAAAGTGCTTTCCATTTAAATTAAGACCAGCTCTAAGGATATTTTGCTTTGTTTAGCAAGTTTTGGTTTTGTGTTCACATTCTTTTGTCGCCTTTTTGGTGACAGTCCTTAGTAATTCTTTTAGAACTTAAAACATCAGTCATGCCGAGAGGTCTGGGGTAGATTTTTTTTTGTTTGTTTGTTTGTTTGTTTTTTTTTGGTTTGTTCTTGTTTTTTTTTAAATTTGAAGCACTGAGTGGAAAATAGGTCTATTTTTTATCTAGAAGAAGTGGTATCTGTTAATGAAAGGACTGGTCTGCATTGTCCTGCCTTTACTGAGAACCCTTCTGAGTTACAGGCGTGTGTTTACAGCCAGATTCCAAAGACTGGTTCCTTGCAGAGGGGGTTGTGTTTTCTGGACACCTCCTGAATGGCTGTGCTGGCTGGTAGTGAGCAGATGAGAGTTCGGGTAGCTGAAATACGGATTTAAGCTGGGTTGCTCATGCATGTAAATACAGCCACCTCGACTGCAGTTCTGCTATCATTGTGCGGCTGGGAGATGAAAGGCTCGCCTCGGGGCGCTGACAAATGAGCTCTGGCAGGCTGTGTGCGGCTCAAAATGTTCCTTTCCAAAGGTATCTGCTCGGGTAAGGAGTCAGCAAGGCAGGGGGATGAACTGATGCCTCAGACGCGTCCGTGTGAAATTCGGTGTCTTGCTTGAAATTGCCTTTAGAAATAGCTTTTAAATTTGGGGGCAGGAGAGAATCTGACCTTTCAGTGATCGACAGTTCGGGGGTGTTTTTTTCTTAAACACATTTTCTGCGGCAGTGCTCCCATATAACTGAGGTCAGGAACCAAAGGAATAAACAAATTTCATCAGGGATTGTTGGTTTGTGCCCAGAGGCGAGCCTTCTGTGCTTGGTCACACAGCAGAGCCGGGTGACTCGTGAGTAAAGCCGTGCAAATCAGCAGCCGTGGTTTGAGCGGAGCGAGCAGCTGCTCTGCAAATAGCTCCTCAGCCTGCACAGATGTGCATCGTCCCGTGAATGTGCAGACTGGGATTCCGCAGCAGCCTCGGCCCATAGAGCAGCTGCTGCTGATCCCTCTTGCCTCTAGCACCGATTCCAGTGTCTCTGGGCCTCAGCGGAGCTGTTCCCATCCACCAGTGCATGAGAAAGAAAACCCCTTGATGTTCTGGAGAGCTGGCGGTGTGATATTCCGCCTGGTTACTGGGCCGAGATGGCTTCACGAAAGGTCAGCTGAGTGCTACAGGGGGTGAAATGGAAAGGTTTAGAGCTCCCGAGAGGGGTGAGGAGAACGATGGGAGTGAAAGAACCAGTTAGATTGGCTTGGGTTGCCATGGAACCACAGCCTAAAAAACTCTTTATCTTGGAATTTCCCTGACTTGCTTGTAAAAACCCCCTGTCTGTCGCATTACCTATCCTGTAATATGCATGCTATACAATATTTACCCAGAAACTGGATATGTCAGAATTTGTTTCTGCATTGTTCTAGTTCGTATGGATGATACAGAAAGGGTGGAACCAAACCCTGTAGATGATATTCTTCCTAGAAGCCTGTAACACTCTGGTAGTCTTTCAAACAGAGTAGCCAGACCTGAACACATGGTACAAAGTGTAAATTATACCACGGATTTATAAAACTGTCTTATAATTCCTAACGTTCTTGAAGTGCCCATGTTTGGACAGGGATTTAAGCAGGGATCAGCATGTTAAGGGCTTACTCCACAGTAATGGTTCAGTGAGCTGTAGCTGCTCCAAAACACAGTATTCTCAAAATGCCTCCAGAATGCATCCAGGTGGCCAACCCTCCAAACACAAGTACTGAAACACCTCCTGGATGTGATTTCACTGGTGCTGAGAATGGACTATTTAGATTTCGCAGAAATTAGTTTTCTTTCCTCATTCATTTGACTCCTGCATTAAGCTTCCTTCTTTTCTGAGTCTTCAATCCCTTCTTTTTCATTTGTTTTAAACTTATTCTTTCTCTTTAGAGCTTTCATGCTCCCCTTATTTTCCTCTATGCAGTTGGTCATGGTGATATTACAATTGGCTTGGGGGAAGAGGATGGTTACACAGTTGTAGCTTTACCTTCTACTTGTGGGTGTCAATGAAGGATTTTGTTCTCAAAGCTGAGCTTCAATAGAGGGACATTCTGCATTGTCAAATTGGGAATTCCCCATTGTCATTGGGAAGACCACATATGTAGGTGTCACTGCAGCATTAATATTAAACTGCATGGCCACCTTTCTCAGCCAATAATAGTGTAAGAAAATGGTTTTACTGGATGTAAACAAATTACACTTGGACTTTAGCAAATAATAAGATCCTTCAGCTCATACTCTGTGTTGGAGTATCTACATAGATTGTAGCAATTAATTTGCTTTCCTGTAGTGCAAATTGCAATCTTCTTGGCATTATTTTATTTGGCTGATGACTGTCTGCCAGTCTACAACGTGTAAAAGATGAGATATTGGCAGTTCTCTATAGTAATATTTATCAATACCTGTCTTACAATATAAAGAGTGATTTTTAAAGATAAAAACCATTGTTTTATCTGTTGTTGTCAGTTTCTCTGTGCTTATATGAATCTTTGTTTGAACTCCCTGCAGTTCCCCTCCCACCAGTAGTCCCATAAGTTTCTATCGTGGCCACATCATCCCCTTAATTTTTGCAAAAACTCCAGCTGCTTTGAAGATGGATATTGTGTGTATTGTTCCTCTATGCTGTGTATTGTTCCTCCACCTCATCCCAATGCTAAAGCAAAAATTATTTTGAGGAATGCCAGACCATTGAGTTGCTAATGTTTTCCATGTCTTATTTAGAATCACAGAATATCTCAAGCTGGAAGGAGTCCTCAAGGATCATCAATTCCAACTCCCTGATCCTCACAGGACTACCTAAAGCTAAACCATATGATTAATAAGAGCAGATGATTAAAAGGAGCAGATGCTCCTTGAAATCTGATAGGCTGGATGCCATGAGCACTTCCCTGTAGCCTGGTCCAGTGACTGACCACTCTGTGAAGAACCTTTTCCTAATGTCTAATCTGAATTTCCTCTGATGCAGTTCATTCCATTTTCTTGTGTCCTGCTGCTGATCAGCAGAGATCAGCACCTCCTCTGTGAGGAAGCTGCTGGGCTGTGATGAGATCACCCCTCACACTTCTCCAAGCTGAACAAACCAAGTGACCTCAGCTGCTCCTACTGAGTCTTTCACCAGGCTGGTCACCCTCCTCTGAACACACTTTAATTCGTTGTCCTTCTTATATTGTGGGGCCCAAAACTGCAAACAGGACTTGAGGTGAGGCTGCACCTGCATGGAGCAGAATNCTGCAAACAGTACTTGAGGTGAGGCTGCACCTGCATGGAGCAGAATAGGGCAATCATCTCCCTCGTGATGCTGTGCCTGATGCACCTCAGGGTATGGTTGGCCTTTTACCTTTAGTGGTGTTAGCATCTCTGTTCTGTCCTCTGCTAGGCTGTGAGAGTTGTATGGTTTTCAGAATAAACAGCCAAACCAGCTGCAGTTAGGAGGGATTCATGTAAAGCACTAAACCTGGTGCAATCCTCCTCTCTTCCACATCTCTTTGAGGTACCTGCTTTGCTCATTTCTCTTTACTGCTGCTACTGCTACAAGGAATCATAGAATTGCTTAGATTGGAAAAGATCATCTAGTCCAACCACTGACCCAGCACTGCCAACCCCACCACTAAACTGTGTCTCCTAAGTGTTCAGTGCTGCTAAAGCATAGAGAAAAACTACTATTAAGTGAATTGTCAATTTAAGAAGGTGGACACCCACAGGGAAACATCTATGCCAGAGGGACATCTCCACAGCAGGGACTTTGAACTACCCTGTCCACTTCAAAAAGGAATTACTGGGACGCCCTCAGTGGTAAGAGGGTGCTTTCCTGGATGACTGAGCATATCTGTTTTCAGAACATGGGACAGCCTGGATAAAGTATGACACTACCTCTTCAGCAAGTTAGAGAGTTACTAACTAGAGATTGGAATTGGCATCCTTATAACAAATAGAGGACAGAAGAAATGCTGATTTTCATTAGTTAAAGTAGTCAAATAGAGTATTGTGCTGGCTTTGGCTGGGGTAATTTTCTTTGCGGTAGCTAGTATGGAACTGTTTTGGATTTGTGCTGAAACCAGCTCTGATAACAGAGAGATGTTTTTGTTATTGGGTTATGACCCTGGCATACAATACAGTTGCATTTTTAACTTTCATCCTAAAGAAGTTATGTTTACTGTGAAATTCAACACAGTCTTATTTGTATGTAAGTGAAATCCCTGTAGTCCTACAGAAGAAAGACGTACTGCTACTAATGCTTTTGGTGTCTCAAGAAAAGTGGTACAGAGCAGTTTGTGAACATAGATGCCCCAAAAGGGGTAGAACTCGGCCAGCACATTTGGTGTGGAAGAAGAAAACAACAAAAAAGGACAAAACTTACTTACAGAACAGTTTAGGGACATGTTGCTTTAAAGACTAGTTTTTAATGTAAGTACTATTGCTGCTCATAACAAAAGAGTGTGAGAGCTGCACCAAAGGGTGTGTGCAAATAACTGTTTGAACAGACTGTGATGATTGGGCTGAAGAGGTTGAAAGATGTGAAAGGAACCATTATCTGTGATCACAAGTCTGTCTGTTGAGACCTCAGCAATCCAAACAGGAGCTGAGATGGCGTGATGAAAAAAGATTTGATCTTAGGAGTGAAGTAATAAGTGAAAACTGAGATTGAGTGGAAAAGCCTCAGAGATGATGAAGAGTTATGTTTGTTACGTTTTTTCCTGGTGGGATGTGTTGCTACAGCTTGACCTTCTGAGGCTTGTTTAGCTCTCTCTGCCCGAGTTTGAAAGACAGGCCTTGGAGAACACGGGTGTAGAGAACCAGCAGCCCTGTTAGGCGCATTGTCGGCGTTTGGCACAGTCCGTGTTCCTCCCGAGCTCTGCTAGCGCGCAGCCAGCGCTGCTGAGCCCGGCTAGAAGGCTCACGGGGGTACCGGCACACAGCGGCTGCCCGGCCGTGCCCCGATCCCGGCAGGGAGCCGGGAGCCAGCGTTTACAGCCGGGGACACTGCGGGAGCCCCAGCGCCCGCCGGGGCTGCGGGGACAGAGCAAAGCAGCGGGGACAAAGCAGCGGAGCCTCCGTGCCCCGGCCCCGGGCAGAACTACATCTCCCGGCGGGCTGCGGAGCGGGGACGGCCCCGGAGGCCCGGCAGGCTCGGCAGCTCCGGAGGCTCCGGAGGCTCCGGTGCCCGCTGCCCGGCTCCCCGCAGGTGAGAGCGGCGGGGCGCGTCCCGGGGCGGGGGAGCCGCGGTGCGGCGGGACGGGCTCGCCTTGGGAAGTTCCCCGGCGGGATGCGAGGGTGCCCCGGCGGGCAGAGGAGACTCGGCTTCCCCTGCAGTAGAGAGAAGCGCTTTCCCGAGGGATTCCGTGTGTCCGTAAATGCCAGAGATGTAAAGAGTGCGCTGGGCTCGGCAGCTGCTGCTCCACGGATTCCTAACAATGGGAATTGTTCGAGCGTGAATAACGCAGTGGGTCGGCTGGGGACTTTCGGTTGATTTCGGGAACAGGAAGGCCCCAGTCTGCATTCCTGGTAGGGGAGCGTATGTGGCATTCCCAACAGCGTGCTGGAGCCAGGGGTGCTTTTCCAGGATAAGGTCCCTGATAAGCGGGACCTACCAGTGCTTATGGAAACAACAATTTTATTTAGTGTTCCTCGGGATTGTGGCCAGGTTTCCCTGTTTAGTTAGAGTAAGTGGCTTTAACTATTGGCATGTAAATGGTTTCGGTTTTGTTTACTTGCTCATTTCTAAATGGGGTTATGAAGTTGAAGTTTTATTTATTCATGGATAATTTTGCCAGACCTGAAAACAGTTTGATTGCATACTTTATGCATAATTCCCTTTGCTGAACAAGGGTTTTAGGCATGAGAAGAAAACCTTGTAAGTTTAATGCCCGTATTTTGTTGCGTAACTGAGCAATCTGCAAAGACTAAGCAAATTATGTACTCTGCTCAAGCTGGGTTTAGTTTGTCAGAATTCAGTTGGGATTTTGATTGCCCAGGAGTTAAAATATACCATTATCAAATGCATTGCTTAGTTTTCCAACTCTATTGAGTTAGACTGCCTTCTCCTCTTTTCCTAGCCTGGCTTTATCTAAAATAAGAGAAATTGCCTAGTAATTTTAGGATAGGATCAGTCTTAGAAGCCAATGTCTGAAAGTTACTCAGAGAGCCACAAAAGCAGGGTTCATATTTTGATTGGCACTACTCTTTGGAGATGCTGTGCTTCTCCCCTGAAGCAGATATTACTCCTGTTTGAAGTAAGCTAAAGCTGAGGCTTGAGTGCACAGATTGCTAATGCTTACTGAAAATCGATGGAAGATAGGCCCCAAAAGCAATTAAGCACCTTTGAAAATCAATCCATAGTTGAAGTTGTCCAAGGACAGGGATTAGATCTTTGTCAGGGCTGAAGTCTTTGTGAGGAAGGTCCTGGCACAGTATCAAGTTCATGGCTCTTTATTCCACATCTTTTCCAGTCTGAATTAATATAAAAAACTTGTGTGTGATTTGCTTAAACTCTGCTGGCTTGTTATTTTTCCCAGAGTTTGTTTTTTTATTTTGTGTGATCATAGCATTGAAATAAACAATTTGAAATGGAGCACGGTTGGTAATAACCAGTGCAGCCAGAATCCACTTGCAATTTGCCTGTATGAATTGCCCAAAATAGGTTTTGGATTACTGTTTTAAAAGGCTTGTTTTTGGCCCCTGTTGATTTGCTGTACTTTTAAGTATTTGGTCATTCTGTAGGGCAATGCCATTCTTTTCAGCCTGTTTGATTATCCAGGGTTTCAACAAAGCTTTCAGACCTACCCAGTATTTTCAGGCATGAAATGGCAATGTTTTAATCTTGTAAGCACTGTGAAACAAGCTCAGGCTCCTTAGTGGAAGGACCAATTTGTTCTGAGTAATTACAAAAGGTAAATGAAGCTGTTTAGGGTAATAATTCTGGAATGGTAATACTCCCAGAAATTCCTGTTGCTTCAGTAACAGTTTGTCAAGTAATTTGTCACTGGAGAAGTAAGCAAAGCAGGGCTGAGGGGGGTAGGTGAAGTACAACTTACAGCTCTAGGCAAAGTAAATCGATTATCTTACATATTCCTATGCACATTTCTTGCATTACAGTTGGAGCATTCAAATTCTGTGGCCAGATGAGCAGAGGTAAAGCCTTACCTTTGTGGTAGAGTGTGCACTATTTCATTGAGCCTGCAAGAGTATTTTCTTCATGCCATGCACAACCCCAGAACCAGGGCAGTCTTCTTTAAAGTGATAGTTTCAAATGTGGCAAATAGATCTCTAATTACTGTGTAAGTCCCTGAAGAAAAGTCACTTGGAAAGTAGAGCATCTTGCTTCTCTCTGAAGAGCTTTGGTTCTGCTTGTAATTAATGTTGAAAATACTTTTTTCCCTTCTGAATACTACTGCTGAAAAAGTCCTGGATTCCTCCTCTGAACACATTATTTTTAATTAAAAGCATCATTTTTAATGTAAATGGGTATTTACATAAATAGTAAAGCACAAAACATCTTCTTATAAAGTGGCATTTGCTTTAATATCTTGGTCATGCTAGACATGGCAGGATGGCTGACAGTGATTTGAATATAACCTGGGGTTTATGGTTGTTCTTTTGAAGCAGCATTCTCAGTTTTTATATATATTTAAGCATGTTGCTATTGATTAAATGCTTTCTGATTGGCAGGGCTGGGAATATTTTTGTGGGAATTGTGGTAGCCATGCTTTCTTAGTTGTTCTTTTCCATAGTGCATTTGCCAGAATGAAGAAATTACCTGTGATCATATTTATGGAGGGATCCTGCTGGATTAAAGAGCAGGAGCTGTTTGCTAGGTTTCCTCTCTGAAAAGTGAGCTGTTACCTAACATTCCTCCAGGTGTTTTTTTTTTGTTTTGTATTGGTTTTCTAAACATTTCTGTGGGAGATTATTAGGTGTAATCCATGGGACAAGAAAGGGCTCAGCAAACTTTTGGGTTTTGCAGTTCTTTCTTTGTCTCAAGCAATACTCCTCACATTTATTACACCCAGCAGTCGAATTTTGTTCATCTTGTGCACTCTGTAGTGGAGTCACACAGCTCTGGCTCTCCCTGTTTGTTCTGTGTCTGCAGCCTGGGTGGGCTTTGCTGTCTGATAGAAGACAAGTCTTCCTCTCAGGTAAAACACCATGTGTGATGAATCAAAACCCAAGCTCTGTTGAAGAACCTAGCCCTCCTGGGTGCTTCACTGAGAGTGTTAATTGCTCTAATCTGGTGGGTACAGGTAGTGCCCTTTTCTAGATGAAGGCTAAGAATCCAAATAGAACTTAAATATTGTTATTAAGAGAGATGAAGTAGCAAGAATTGTTCTTGTTACATGTTTACTCTGGCACATCCTTTTGGTGTTGCAGTTATTTGACAGAAAATGATGACTACCATCTGTTCCCCTCC
This sequence comes from Buphagus erythrorhynchus, assembly GCA_013400855.1. Classification (NCBI taxonomy): domain Eukaryota; kingdom Metazoa; phylum Chordata; class Aves; order Passeriformes; family Sturnidae; genus Buphagus; species Buphagus erythrorhynchus. The sequence goes on from VZTT01045365.1 coordinate 13,720, forward strand.
TCTGGCATCATTCAAAGTTCCTTTCCTCATTGGGAATGAAGTCCTCGTAGAGAGATAACAAGTTTTGATCTCTTCCTGTTTCCATAGTCACATTTAATATTCTTTTTTCCTTTTACACTTAAAGCTCTAGGCAAAATGAATTTATTATTTTAGGTATGATTTTACACATTTCTTGCATTATATACTCGGAGAGTTCAGGTTTTGTGGTCAGGGAGTCTGGTGTCCTAGAAGAAGAAGGAAATCTGAAACAATAGATGAAGTAAGGAGTCTCATCATAGAGGTGAGAGGAAGGAGGAATGGTGGCATCATAGAAAAAGGAGGAAACGTGGAGAAGTTGGACATCACAGAGGATTGAGGTCATCTCACACTGAGGAAGGAGAGAGTCACACACAGGGAAGAGCGAGCCTGGCACCAAGGAGGAGGGAAGGAGTCTGGCATCACAGAGGTGCAATGGATTTGGACATCTCAGAGGTAAGAGGGAGTGTGGCATCACACATGGAAATAGGAAGGAAGGAAGGAGTCTGGCATCACAGAGGTGCAATGGATTTGGACATCTCAGAGGTAAGAGGGAGTGTGGCATCACACATGGAAATAGGAAGGAAGGAAGGAGTCTGGCATCACAGAGGTGCAATGGATTTGGACATCTCAGAGGTAAGAGGGAGTGTGGCATCACACATGGAAATAGGAAGGAAGGAAGGAGTCTGGCATCACAGAGGTGAGAGGGAATCTGCCTTATAGAGGAAGGAGAGAGTGTTGCACAGAGGTAAGAGTGAGTCTGGCATCAGGAAGGAAGACGAGAGTGACATCATTGAGAAGGGAAAAGAGGGGTCTGACATCACAGAGGTATGACAGAGTTGGACATCAGAGGTAAGAGGGAACGTGGCATCCTGTAGGAAGAAGGGAGTCTGGTATCAAAGATTAAGGAGAGAGTCTGGCATCACTGAGAAAGGAAGAAATCATCATAGAGATGAGAGAGACTGACATTACAGAGGAAAGAAATAATCTGACATCACAGAAAAAAGCAGGAAATCTTTGCTAATGGAGGATGGAGTCTCATCCTAAAGGTAAGAGGGAGACTGGCAGAGGTAAGAGGAAGTCTGGCATCACAGAAGATGGAGGTCATCTTGCATCACAGAAGAAGGAGGGAGTTTGGCATCACAGAGGTTAGAGGAAGTCCCACATCATGGGGGAAGGAGCACATTTTCATTCATGCTGCCCTTACTACTTGGAGTCATGATCCTAATTTAAATTCACAAAGTGCACCTCATCTGTCTTTTAGTTTGCCAGAAAATTCCTCTGGCAGTCTTTATATCCATGGTTTCTATCTTCACACCTTCTTTTAACTGAAGGGTTGTCATGTACTTGGTTCTTACGTACCTCAACTGCTTATGCTCTTTTTTTCTCCTCTAAAGCACCACATATATGTCAATTCTGCATGTTTTAATAATTAAAGGTTTCAGTAACGCAGTTTTCTAACAGTGCTTATACAAAGAGCTTGTAAATCTGCTAGCTGAAAAGATCTTTCCCTCCCTGATTCCACAGAAGAATCTTAAGAGACTTAGACTAATGGAAGATCCTGCAGTAAATAGAAGGGGACATGCTGTGCTGTACCACCAAGCAGTTTGGGATGAAAACAAGTCTTATCTGGAGATCAGGGCAGGCAAAATATTGGCAAAAACACCATGGCAGGGAAGAAGGGTAACCTTTTCACTACTGGAGGATTTGGTGAAGCTAAAAATAGAGCCCAAATTTGCCTTAAGGCCTGAGGAACAATTACCTCAATCTCATTTCCTTATCTGCAACATCTCACTCTTTTGGTTCATTTCCACCTCCTCTGTAAAATGCAGATGCTGGCATAGGATGAGGAGGTGAACCTCATTATTGCTAGAAACTCTAGTGGAAGGCAAAACAGAACCATGTGCTGTTCATAATTTCTTTTCAGACACTAGGAATGAAATGTTGAAGTAAAGCTCAAGATGTTGTTTGAACTCTGTTGGACTGTGTCATTTAGTTGGCTGGATAGTGGCTAAGAACTATTTAAAAAAACTTGTTACTGGCATGGTATCCTTCCCTCTTGTAACTGGAAGATGGGATTTGAGAGAGCTTTCAGCTGTATTCACCTTCCACTGTATGCCAGGCTATTGTCACTTCTCTGCACCTGTGCAAAAAACCTGTTCTTGCTGGGATTTGAGGGTTATTAAGAAGAGTAAAGGCTGGGTAGGATAAATAGGATAAAATCCTTGCATGATCTAACCTTAATGCATTATTATGGTAGTTTGAACAGTTCTTTCACCCTTAATTATCATGACTGAACAGTGCTGATTTAAGAATCCTTTTGTGGCTTTTCTGTCTGCAGAGTCTTAAACAGAAATTATTGCAGATGGAGAGTGCATCTCCTTTCTCCTGAATCATGCACACAGTCATTAGATCACAATAATGGGCATCACACAGATCCCAAGATGGATTCTGTCAGTTTGAGTTTATGTAGCCCAAAGGCTTTTTTTAGACTCTTGAAAGGGAGTGGGTTTGTTCAAGCATAATAGAAGCAAAACAAGTAAAAATGAGATAAACAAATAATGTTTTTAAGCGGCATGGAAGAATGTGTGGGGCATGGCTTTGAAAGAACAAGTAATGTTGCTTAAATACGTGTTCTTGTAGATTGAGTTTCTTCCTCGTAAGAAAGTGGTGTGCAGTATTTAATATAATGATTGGGATATGAACTTTGACTAGCCAGTGGTTACATAAATATAATTGCTGCCCCTAGAGAGGCAAAGTGGATAACAGTGAACTTAGTCCCATACTATTTTTCTTTTATGCTTAGCTAGACTTGGGTCTCAGTGCCTGTGGGCTTTCAGTGCAGTAGGGAGAGTTAACAGTGGATTATAATTGAGGAAAAATGAGGTGTTGTGTAAGGTGCTCAACCACTCCCCTGGAATAATGTGCCTAGAAGGACAAGTGCTGTAAGTGCCAATTCTGGGTGATGCACAGGGGCACCCCCCAGAGCCTAAACTGGCCCTGTTGCTTGTTCCTGTAGTCCAAGGGACAAAGCAGGTGAAGAGCTGCACGGGAGCAGTGCCTCAGTGCCATAGGTGTGGGGTGTTCCTCAGCAGGGTACCCCCAACCCTGTCTTGGGAGCAGCATGCCCCGCTCCTGGGGGAGGCCTGACAGAGTGTGGTTTCACTGCTTTGGGGTTGTGACCTCACTCCTTGTTTGTAACCTTCTAATTAAGTTCCTTCTGTACTGGCTAATTTCTGATTGTGAACAGTCTAGAAAAAAAAATTGTAAAATAGGATGATATCATCTCTTCCTGCTGTTTTGGAGATAGCATTGTGTGCCACCTCCCTGTGGCAATAAAAAATGTAAATGCTAAATTTCTTATCGAGACAAGCCAGAAACTCTGTTGGATTTGTATTTCCTGTCTTTGATTTGCTTTCCTGCGTAGGACGCTTTATTTCATCCCATGCCTGCCTCTCCTCCTCCCCTACAATGTTAATGCATCATTTCATGCTCACCTGGGAGATGTTATCACTTGTAGGCAAAGCAATTTCTGCGTTGCTAAGCTATTTTCAAGCTTGTCATAATGCTCCATAAACTACAGAAATAGGAAGATTTTTTTTCTACGAGGGACTTGATGGCTTTCTGTGTTCCTGGTGCAAAAATGTGATGCCCGGAGATGGTAGGACATAGACAGAGGGTGAAGCTGTGAGGGCTGTGCCTTGTCTTAGTCCCTTGTAGGCTGTGGCAGTGCTCAGGGACCCTGTTACAGGTGCCATGAGTTTTTGAAGTCCTTCAGTGGGGTTGTTTTTCCTTCAAGTCTCTTGGGAAGAGTAACCTGCAATTGCTGCTCTTTGGGCAAACCGATGTGTAAACAAAGATGCTGCAGCAGAGAGGTGCCTTCTTGGTAAAGCCTGATGTGGGACTTTATGTAAGAGAACCAAAATAAACAGAAAAATCACTTCTAAATTGAGCTGTTGTTTCTCCTGCAGAGTAATTATTAATCAATAAACCTTGTATCTCTCAGAGTGAGCCAAGTGCTCTGAGCTCCCTCGCAGTGTGCTGGTAAACGAGTCTCGGAGAGGAAATGTTATTAACCTTTGGCATGATTAACTCTGAAAGCAGCAGAGTCTCACAGCTCTGGCTCCATCCATGCAGCAGCAGCTTTGCACTGGCAGGGTTTGGTAGCACCCTCAAAGCTGTGGGTGTTGCACATCATTTGCTGCAGCTGGGTTGTGTTTGGGTCAGAATGCATTTCCAGCATTAAGCTGAAGGTCTGCACAGTTGCTTGTTTCTCCAAAAACATGTTTTAGATCGATTCTAATGCTGCAAGGCTAAGATGGATGGTTACTCGTAGAAGGAGAGGGGGATTTTGCCATTAAGCTGTTTCATAGATGTCCTTGTGAAAATAAAGAGCGCTGTTCTCTGGGGCATCTCTTTCTGCCTGTTGATGAAGACAAAGCAAAAGACAGGACATAGCTTTGATGTAAATCATAATTGCTCTGTTCCTGTGGACCCCTTAGCTCTGATGTTAATGCACAGATAGGGGACAAATCAAAATGCAAAAAGGTGCTGAAAACCAGGAGTGTTTCCAATAGGGAGCAGTAAGACACTGTAAGGAAGTTTTGGGGTTTTCTTGCAAACATATTTCACGAGGTGTGCTTGGCCTTCTTCAAGAGGAGCTTGGTTTTGGGTTATTTACTGAGCCCATTGCATTTCAACATTTTTCTTTCAAAACATGTTTTTAAAGCAGCAAACGAAAAACATTCCTCCTTGAACTCTTTAGGATAAAAGTACTGTCTAAGGTATTTAAGTGTTGTCTGTAAACAATATCCACTCTGGGGTACAGCAAAGTCTCGGAGCCTAAGGACCATGGAATAAATGGAAATATTTCCTTATAAGGTCTTGCCCTTGGTCACATAAAAAGAGGAAAAAGTCAAACCAAAACATGAGCTCCCTTTGAAGCACTCGTTTATAAAGGCAATGTGCCAGTGCAGTTGCATCAAGAGACTTCAGACAATAAAACCACCAAGCACTTTGTTGACTTCTCTGAAAACTGAGGGTAGAAAAGTGTTATTGTACCTGTTTGTCCTTCCACGTTCATGGTGCTGCATTGCTGCATGGAACAAATGCTGAGGAGCTGATAACTTCCATTTTACCACAGATCTCAGCAATGATTAGCGGAGGAAATTCTGGTGCAGATGCATCACGACCAAGGCTGCTTTGTGCTGCCCAAACAGCACACAAGAGTTCCAGAGAAGCAGCTTGAAGAGTGAACTTGAGTGAACTCACTGCTCTGAGTGGCCTCCTCTGGGCCCAGGCTGGAGCTGTTGGTAGGGGCATGCTGCATCCCAGCAGCTCATCCCTCACACAACAATCCCCTGGAGCCAACTGGTGCAAGTTAAAATCCTGCTGACGCACTTGGTCCTTCCTTTCCTGGGCACTCCCAGAAAAGTGTGACACAGTTGGAGCTCTGGGTCCTCTGTTCATTATAGTCAGGAATTTTACAGGCACTTTCAAGGGAACTGGGAGAGATTGAATACAGAGAGTCTCTCTGTTAGCAAAAAATAATCCAACCAACATCAGAGGTGGCTTCTTCCAAGTCAGAATGACATCTCATGCAAATCAATTTGTCACCAGCCCCAACTATCCGCAATAGAAGACAGGATCCTTCTGAGACCTGAAGCTGATTCTGGCACTTACTACTGGATTGTAAACAAGCTTCATCCTCAAGTCTGTTTGGAATTCACTGCAAAAATGGGTGTCTGTTCACACAGCAGGTTCTTTCTATATGCAGTCCAGGGTGAATGCAAAATCCACACATTTGCACACAAACCCTCCCCAGGTCTTCTGCTGCAAAAATTCTGCTTTCTCAAGTGTTCTTGAGAGCAGGTGGGGGGAACAGAAATGGTTCTGTAGCTCTGGGCACTCCAGGGCCTTGGGGCATGAAGGTTTCTGGCTGAGGTTCTGTTCCTGGGCACCCAGCTCTGTGCTGGGTGCTGTGCCTCTGTCACTGTGCTGGCAGGGGCTGTGGTGCTGATGCAGCAGCAGACAGGAGAAAGAGAACTCTGCTTTTGGAGAGCTCTGCCTTTGGAGAGCTCTGCCTTTGGAGAGCTCTGCTTTTGGAGGTAGCCCAGCCTGAACAACAGGGCTGGTGCTGACAGCAGAGCTTCTGTTTGTTGGGAGGCTCTGTAAACACATTGGAAGAACCCTGGCCAGGAGTTTGGGTTTTTCTGTGTGGTGTTCACACAGTTATGGTGGTGAATCTTTCTAGCCTAGACATGGCCCAAGTTGGGCTGTGATTTCAGGGAAGTTGCTGTTTTCCTCTGTGAAGGCTAAGGAGTAGAAATGTTATAAAATGCTGTGGTAGGTATCATTTCTGTGTAAAGTGCTCTGAGGTTTCTAGAAGCCCCTCCAGTTCTGCTTTGCAGTAAAATTTAATTGTGCTCAGGATGCTCCTAAACTGCATTGCTTTGTGTGCTGAGGCAAGGTAAAATTGGATAAACTTTTTAATTCTGGGGTGAGTTATGGCCTGGGTGTTGTAAAGGTGGGAAGAGAATCCTGTCTTGTGTTCCAGATAACATTTCAAAGAAAAACAAGCAGCAGAAATTATGGAAGTACCAGTGAAACAAATAAACAAATCAAGTTTTTTCAGTGCCTGTCATTCCCAATAGTTTGAGCCTCTGAGGATTCAGGCACTTTCAACACTGTAGCACTTGTATGTGTGTAAAATAGATTTTTTTTTTTTTAGTAGCTTGTTTAATCTGCACAATGCTTGGCTTCTGTACAAATGTTTTATGGGTGCTTATCTTGACTTTATTTATTAATTTATTATTTATTTATTGTCAGCCATTAGAAAATTAAACTCAAGAAGTTGACTAAAACCTGTCCTGTCACATAAAGGCGCTTAAGTGATTCCATTCAGTTTAATTCCTGCTATAATCCTGTGAATTCCCATTAACTTGTGTTAAAATTCCTGTTTTGATCCAGGAGTAAATTTGGTGCATTCTCATGACTCTTTGAGCCATTCCAGAGCATCAAATTACTCTGCAGCAGCAAAATCAACAAAACCTTCTGGCTCTAGAGGGAGTGAAGACGTTCTGGGTCATAAAAAATCTTTGCCCTGCAAAAGTTTTGAAATACTTGGTGTCTTAGCAATTCCCCAGCAAATCAGTGTTTGAAGCATGACATTCTTTAAAATTATGCATTAAAATGATTACACTAATGTTCCCCAAACCACCTTGCAAACACTTCATACAGTTAAAGGTATGCTTGAAAACATTAATTATTAAAGACAAGTCTAAGTGTTTTTTCTACTTGCAGCATGAAACAGTCCAAATATATTCAATTTTTTTGGGGGGTTGTTCTGTTTGACTGAAGCACAGCCTTGCAGCTGGGTTATGCAGATGTGATGTGAAATCAGGTTGTTCTGCACCTTGACAGAATTTTGTCACTTGGGAATGTGATCACATTTTAGAGCATGGGCTTTTGTTCTTTCTTTAAAACAGTTCACAGGGAGAAGGAAAGGGAAGGTCCAACTGCCCTTTGCACTGTGGTTCAAGGGTTGTGCAAATAAATCCCTGCTCCATTTCCTGACTGACTGGGAGGTACAAGGTGGCTGCCCTCACACTGTTCACTTTTTATTCTGTATATGTGTCTTGCTTTTTTTTCCCCCTGAATCTTCAGCAGTAGATGTGTAAGCCTTGCTGAAGAGATGCTCTGCCTTGGGATTTGTGGGGAATCTAGAGCTTCAGAGGAAGAGAAAGCATTAAATGTGAATGATATAATTGTAATTATTAAGTTATGTTATATTTATGTTATATTTACATTATAATGACTATTTAATTGCCACATTATCTCTTTACTTGCTTTGAGTTCTGTTTTTATTATGTGTCTTTTATTTAAAACAATTCTTCCTCATTTGGGTAGGTCAAAACATTCTATTTCAGAAATTTCACAGAAGTATCGATATCATGTGAGTGCCAGAACATCCTGTAGCTGGAATCCTGTCTAAAAAGGGAAAAGTCTTCACAAAGAATGTGTGTCTCTCTGAGCTGATTGGGCTCACCAGAGTTCTGTTCTTCTCTTTCAGGAATTATGCTGCTCGAGGTGCTCCTGGTCCTGGGGACACTCCTCATCTACTTCTTATTTTCCAAGAAGAAAGAAGAGACACTGCCCTTCAAAGATGGGTGGTGGGGCAGGGGACAAAAGCCTGTGACTAAAGAAGACTCAAGTATTCGGCCATTTAAGGTGGAGACTACAGAGGAAGAGCTGAGTGTAAGCAAATCTCTGTGCTGGGGGAGGGAAGGAAGAAATGGCCAAACAGATGCAGAACGTGTTTGGAAGTAATTTTTAAACTGAACCAACAGAGTGCCAGTGATGTCCAGGGGAAGGGATTTTTCAGTACTTCAGAAGATAGGTATGAATAGGCAGATCTCGCTGTATAATTTTGTTCTAAGCTGGCTCTTGCATGATTGCTGGTAAACAAACCTACTCTGCAAAGCCTAATAAACATAAAAATCATATTACAGATTACTCAACTCTGTTTTTCTGTTTGTGCATTTTCCTCAGTTTGTGTAGACCAGAATAAGAACAATGTCTTTTTTCCCCCCCCCTTTCTTTCCAAAGCAATTACAAATACCTCATTTTCTTGACTGCTTTATGTTTGCAGCTGTGTTGGATGCTGATTCTTCTGTAATTAATAGTCTACTTTGGTCAACACTAAATTACTGTGGTAATTACAGTAAACACATACGTTGCAGAATTTGTTGGATGGAAAGATTTTGATTGTGTGTTTTTAAGTCAGGGATTGAACGATTTCATAGATCTTTGTGGAGTCATGGTTCAAACAATACTCATGGGATTGCTCATATTATTAATTTATAATAGATTCCCAATTTCTCGGCAAGGCCTGGGTTTTTTAACACTTTCCTTGCCCTTCTTAGTAATATCAAGGGACATTGGTCTCCATTATGTTTTCTCTTTACACTGCAGACACTAAGATGGATAATTCCTAACTTAAAAATGATTGAGCAGGGTTAGATTTCCAGATCTGCCTTTCAGCTACTCTATGGTTCTGTTGGCAGTAGGAAGGGGCTCTTGGCTGTCCTTCCCTGCTGAGTGATTTTGGAGTGATCTTGCAGTACCACCAGCATCCCCTGTACCCCTGAAGTGCAGTGGGAAGGTGACTGTCATTCTTATTCAAGACTGGCAAACTTTAATGTCAGTCTAGTTTCACCAACTTTCTGTCTATGCAAAATCCTTCTGACTGTTTCCTGGTGCAGACCTCCTGCCCCTGGGTTTGGGAAGGAAGGCAAAAGGTTTGGGCTGGATTCATGCACTGACTGTGAGGAAAGTAGCCTGGAAAGGCAGCAAGACTTACCCTTTGAAGCCACAGCAGTGCCAGCAGAGCATCCTGCCCTTTGTGGTTCTCAGCCTGGCAGACAGGTTAGGCACCCTGCAGAACAAAGGCAGAGAACAGCTGTGAATGGAAGAGGAAGGAGGCCATCTGGAGGAGGAAAAGAACTGGAACAGCTGAAGGAGCATCAGCAAAAGGCACAGGTGTCTATTAGAGATGTTATTTCCATTGTTCTCATTCCACGGGGGAATAACTAGAAACCATACACAGCCCAGGACAGCAGACACAAGTGCTTTTAAGGTCCCTTCTCTCTTTTTCCCTGTAGGATTTATTTAGGAGACTTGACCAGGCTCGATTCACTGAGCCACTGGAGAACAGTTGCTTCCATTATGGAACTAACTCAGTGCATCTCAAGAAGATTGTGTCCTACTGGAAAAACCAGTTCAATTGGAAGAAACAAGTCGAAGTCCTCAACAAGTACCCACAATTCAAAACAAAGATTCAAGGTGTGTAGCTTTTCCCCTAAAAATATAAACAGAAAAAGATAAATTTGTCTGCAAGGGAACTTGGTGGGAAGAAGGCTCTGGTTGTGTCACAGGGTTGTGTCTCTCTGGCTGCCATAGTCTGGATCACTGGCACCACTGCTGAAGGAGCAGGGAACTCCTTCCTTGTAACTGAAGCCTTTAGAACAAGGAATGACAAATGGAATTCCCTGTGCATGAGCGGGCTGTCAGCTGGTGTTAACAGGAGCCAAGCACGGGTGTTTGGAAGCAGAAGTAGATCTTAAGATGTACACATGTTCCCTGCCTCACATGCAGTCATGCAGGAATTCCCACAGATGTCTCCTCATGCTCCCTGGAGCTTCCCAGCTGCCGCTGTCACAGTGAAGCATCAGCCTGGCAGCCCTGCTCAGCTGGGCAGGGTGTCCCTGCCTGGCAGGGCAGATGTGCTCTGCTGCACCTCCTCAAACATTCCCAGGCCTAGGAGTGCACAATGCCTTGCCCCTGGGGCTGGTGTGCTGCCAGGTGTGAGGGAATGGTTTCTTTTCATTCAGAGCACTCATCTTTCCAAAGAGTTAATTCAAGCCAAGGTCTGCTGGAGCTTGGTCAGACTGGGCTTTTTAAAACGCCTGATTTAGGGTGGTGCTTGGGTCCAGTTGTAGACCTAGAGCACAGCAGGCAATTGTCTCACATGATGACAAAATTTGACCTTAACAGAGTATTTTGTTTTGTTTTTACTTGCACCCATAATTGTGTGTTATTTCAAAAGGTGCAGTTTGCCATAATATCTTAAATGGATTTGGGACAATAAATGCTGCTACATAGAGCTTAGAACATTTATTTAAATGATGGTTATTGCTGAAAAAGATAAAAACAGAAAGTCTTCCCCTAAAAAAGAAGAAAAAGGCACCATTTGGGACTAGCAAGGGAGAAGTGGCTATGGACAATGCACTATGTATAGCAATGGAAAGGGAAATTTCTGTGTTGGGAAAGATTACAGAGAGGAGATATGAAAAGACAAGGTCAAACATGCTGTGTGTCAGATTCCTACCTTCTGTCATCACTTGAAAGCTTTTCAGAGAATACAGAGATTCACAGAAGTGTCAAGGGTGAGGAAATCTCAAGTCAGTGAAAGAGGGTGGGATTGCTGGTGAACTGGAGTTGATGTGAGTAAAATATGCTTAAATACATAAAGAAATGAGGCATTCAGGCTTTGCTGGGAGCAAATTCCTGTTTCCTGGAAAACAAAGCCCTGAGTTATTTTGAGGAAGAGCAGCTCACCTGAAGCAGGTAGTGCAATGCTGTGTCAAGTTTTCCTGCTGGGAAGAGTCACAATGGAAACCACACTGCAGATTTTACCTTTTACTGAACAAGTAGGAGACTGCTGTTAGAATGTAGGTTCCTGTTTTGGTTTACTCACTTTAAGAGATATTGAAAGCTTTGGACAAAGGGTAGGAAAGAACTAAGAAAATGGATACTTTAAATCTCTTTTAGCGAGGCATGATTGGTTTATCAGCAGTTAAGATGTGTGACCTGATTACAGGAGGCTTCCACAGACAGAATATTTAGTGAAGGCTTTTAAAATTCCTTTTGCTGTAGTTTAGGGTCAGTGCCTGGGGAGAGAAGCCAGACACGTTCAAATGGAAAGTAAGGCATGCACAAAATGGGGAAAGTGATTCATGCCCCCAAACAAACAGCTGCGAGTTGTGATGGATTCCCTATATCTTGGTGCCTTCAAGCTGCAATTGTAGGCCTTTCAGGAAGAAAAATCTGTGGCTGACTGAAGCCTATCCCGTGCCATGCAGGGACATTTGGGTAAGATTTAAGGGTACTTGGGCTAAATGATGTAATTGTCTCCTCTGCCTGTAAGCTGTGTGAGTCACTGTGTTACCGTTGGTAGATTGCTTCACTTCTATGTCTTAATTTGCCGATTTATTTTAAAACAGAAACAGCCAACCTCATTTGGCTGCTGTGACACTTAATTGCCCATTACAAAGTACTTTAAGGTCCTTGGGTAAGTGTATCCAGAGAGGTCCAGTGTCTTTGTGTGCTCACCAAAAAGGAAGGACTGGAGAAAAGCTTTATTTGTAATCTGTTCTGTGATAAGTTTGTGTCATGGTAAATTTGGGCATGCTAATTAATGATTTTATTTTTACAGGCATTGATATCCATTTTGTTCATGTCAAGCCTCCTCGTTTGCCTGAAGGCCAGGCTGCAAAGCCACTGTTAATGGTTCATGGATGGCCTGGCTCATTTTACGAGTTTTACAAAATTTTCCCTCTCCTAACGGATCCTGCAAGCCACGGCCTTGGTGATGAGCACATTTTTGAAGTCATTTGCCCATCTATCCCTGGTTATGGTTTCTCAGAAGCACCCCACAAAAAAGGTACAACCCAGAAGAAGACACTGACCCCCCACAAGCCCAGTCTCACAGTGAGGCAGCCTTGTGAGCAGAACAGCAACTCCAGTTACACACTTCTTGTTTTCCCAGAGAGGAAACAGAGATCCTGACTGTAGTGTGGGAGGAGGGAGATAAGGGGGTGGCTTTGGGTGACATCACTGGCTAGTTTCTGGAGCAATGTGTAGCTAATTTAAAGAGAACCATAAAAAGCTATGAGGTGAGAACTCAATAATTGTAATTGCATCCATGAATTGTCTGTGAGTGAGCAGGCAAGGTGAATTTAATTTATTACTGCTCCTTTTGGGTGTTTTGCATCCATATTCGACAGCACTGTACAGGTAGGTGAGAAGGAAGAGTTGAAACAAAGCAGTTAGTGTATCCACATGGCAGATTGCAGCCAAACACCTGCTTGCTTAGCTTGTGCTCAGAATTATACAAACACAAGCTGCAGCAAATTGAAGCAAGATAGTGTTTAAAGTGATACTGACTTTAGTATTTAATTGCATGTGCAGGTGAATGATGTGGGGAGAAGGTTGGGTTAGCTTTTCTCTGTTTCCCTGGCTGTGATTTTCGTGGTCAGTGTTCAGAGCAGTGGAGAGGTCTGCAACAAAGGCTGGGGTTTGTCCTCCTCATGGTTTCTGCTTGCTTTCTATGCTTGGCTGCTGAGCAAGGGCTTCCTTACAGTCAGGCAAGGAGAAATGGGCTTGAAGCTTTTGGGGAACTTGATTCTTCTTGATGTGGAGAATCAGTGCTGCAGGGTCGGAAGTGTGGGTGGAATTAATGCAACAAAAGTGTTCTTTTCTTTTAATGCAGACTTCAATTCTGTGAGTGCTGCTTCTGTTTTTTATGAATTGATGCTCAGACTTGGATTCAATGAGTTCTACACCCAGGGTGGTGACTGGGGCTGGCTCGTCTGCACCAACCTGGCCCAGATAGCTCCCAAGTGAGTACCCTCTTGGTGCAGCTGTTTTACTGTGTGAATAGTTATTTCCTGTGCACTTGGGAGTTCCTGCCCAAGTTCTCGCTGTGTGGTTTCTCTCTTTGGTGCTCAGTGTTAAGCAAAGATCCAAAATTACATACTTCAGTTTATATTAAATGCTTTTTCTTTCAAACAGTTGTGCAGTAGTTTTATAGTGGACTCGCTGAGGTCTGGAGTGGGACAAGTACTTGCAATGAAAAAAAAAAGGAGGATGTGTGGCTTAGTGCCCTGGAGTGTGTGCTGATTACTGACAGTTGTCCCTCTGACTTGTCATTTTTTGTGAAAAGCCAAACTACAAAGGGTAGCTGAGGTCATGATGTAATGAACAGGCTGGAATTCAAGTATGTCCATTTTTGTTAATACATTTTAAATGTTACAGGTCACAGCACCAAGCCTGGCAGAGTTCAAGAAGTGTTTGGACAATGCTCTCAGGCACATGGTGTGATTTTTGGGGCTGTCCTGTGAAGGGCCAGGAATTGGACTTTAGTGATCTTTGTGGGTCCCTTCCAACTCAGGATACTCTATGATTCTAAGTACGATTTTGAACTTTTGTTAACTGTTTGTTAACTTGTGGGTTTTTTCTGTTTTTGTCTTTAGCCATGTGAAAGGTCTCCATTTGAATATGGTCTCAGTTTCGAAGCTGGGGCTCACTCACCTGCTCTCCGTCCTGCTGGGCCGGTACTTCCCAGGGCTCTTCGGGTTCCAGGATGAAGATGTCAGGAGGATGTTCCCCTTCTTGAAAAAAGGGCTCTACAGGATCTTGTCTGAGTCTGGCTATGCTCACATACAGGCTACAAAGCCGGACACTGTTGGTAAAACAAACAAACAAAAAAGCCACAACCTTTTTTGAGTTGAGAATACTTAAGTCTCTTCACTTTGGTTGTACTTTCATAGAAACAAAATGTACTGCTCAAAATATGCAGAAAATAATTTTTTTTGGCAGTGTATCTGCACATCCAAACTGAGCATTCTCCAAGTGCCACTGACCTAATTTTCCAGTTTTCATAAATAAAAGAGATTGTTTAATAATTTTCTACTTCTGCTATCACTGGGGACTGTAATTCTATTTCAAATGCAGCTCTGCTGAGAGCAGAAGATAATTTCTTTTCAGCGAATAGATCACATTCAAGTAATGTAAACTACAAGAAGCTTTTAGCTGTCTCAGCACACAATGTAGCTTATTTATTATAGCGATAAGTAATACTTGAGAACTAAAATCAAATTTCACTTCCACTCGTTGTGAATCACTTGCAGACTTTCAAGGAAAAAAATTGTAGCTGTGAATGTTCTTTCTACATGAGCTAGTCACTCAGATGGTTTAACTGCTTCAAGTATCTGAGTATTAAGTGTTTCTATTTTAAAAACATCTTTTGTTACTAAATTGGACAACAGAGTCAAGAGTACTGACTACATTTTAGTTTGGTGCAGCAGCAACTGACTGATGGATTTTATTAAAAACATAGCTAAGAGAAATATTTCTTAATGGTTTTCCATAAGCTTACCTACAGAGGCAGGTGTGTTCTTAAAATGTGGAGGCAAAAGGATAATTGTACGGATTTAAAGTAATTTTTCTTCCATTGAGTTTTGGTTTCTAAAAATTGCCAGTCTTTTGTGCTTAGGAAAGAGAGGGAAGCTGATATCTGAAAGATGCCTAAGCCATGCTTCTTCTCAAAAAGAATTCTGGCTGGTTCTTGTCTTTACCAGTCACATGTGATCTGTCAGAGCAGACTGTGCAGGCTGGGAACCAGAAGCCAGTTCATGCTTTGGGAGCTGGAGCATTCCTGCTGTTCACCAAAGGACAAAGATGAGAGGAGCAGGGCAGTGGCAGGTTCCTGAAAGGAGAAAAACACTCTGAAGAAATTTCTGACAGAAAGTCTGCATTCCAAGTGCTGTGAAAACCAATGTCAGTTTTTCTCTATGTAAATAGATGCACTCTACTCACAGTGAGTAGATGAGAACAGGCTATGGCTTGGCATGTCCAGCACATCTGGAAAGTGCTCAACAGAACTTTTTCAAACACTTGCTATTTGAGGTATCAATAGTAGTTGCTTAATAATTGAAACTCCGCTGTCATGTTTAAATAGCAATTACTGATTAAATTGTGCCAGCTGCAGTGTTAGGCACCTTCCTGGAAGTCTGGGTTGCCTTCCATGGGTGGAACTTCAAATACATTGCTGTTCCTTGGGAACAGCTTTTCTCATGTTTTACTGAGAAGCTGGGACAGGTTTCCGAAATACAGTCCCTGTATTTCACAGCACTAGGATGTGTGATCAGAGTTCCAAGTGCAGGTGTATTCTTTCTGTCCAAGAGAAGCAAACTATAAAATCTATATGAAGGCTTGTTCTGCATGAAGGCAGTTTGCTATTGCTAATTCAGAAGATAGACCATTTAGTAGAGCCTTGCTGTTCCTTAATGACTTTCTAGTAATCCTTAAAATGTTTTTGCTGTTAGATAATGCTGCAAATCCTCCTGGTCATGTGTAGGCATGTGGAGTTTGGCTCTGTAATGCTGTTTAATTCATGACAACTTCCAGATTAATGGAAGCAAACCCTTCTTGGCACATAGAGCTTAATCTTATTAGCTTACCAGAAAAAAAAAAAAGCCAGCAGAAATCCAGTACTGTTACATCAGTTCAAAAAACGTTCAGTGGGAGCTAATGTGGAGCCTGCTCGTTTGCAGATACTTTCAGTTTATGATTTGGCATTAAATGGCTCCAACTCAATGTACTAGTTTATTTAAGAAAGCAGCTGATGGAACAGCTTTGTAAAGTTAGTTACATCCCCTGTAATATAGCAGGCAGCTTCTCTAACAGTCTGTTGGATATCAGTTACAGTTAAATTTTCCTCCTCCTTTACAGGCTGTGGTTTGAATGACTCTCCTGTGGGACTGGCTGCATACATCTTGGAGAAGTTTTCTTCATGGACTGATATGGAATTCCAGAATCTAGAGGATGGAGGACTAGAGAGGTAAGCCCTTTATCTCCTGACATTTTGGATGAGGTGACTAAGTCTGGAGTCACAGCTGAAGAGGTCTGTCTGAAGTGGTCACCTCATACTCAGGGAGCCTGTAGTGACCACAGCTGGTGCAGGGCTGCACTCCAGCACACAGAGAGACAACCAGGCCATGCAGAGTGATGGATTCCCTTCCCACTTCGATTTCCTAGAAAAGAAATACAACTCCTGGATATTAAAAACTGACTTGGGGGAAGAATCTCATTAAGACACAAAATCCAAAAGTTTAACCCACATTAAGCTGCTGGCAACTCATGATTCATTGTAATACTAACAATCAACTGTCTATGAATTGGCTTTGGATTGATTGTTACTGCTTCATCTACCTACCATTTGCTAATAAAGGATTATGTTTAGTGTGCAGCAGAAATCAGAGCTGAAATCCCCATTGAGAACTACCTGGCAGGAGTGGTGAGAGGGGGCATGCCATGGAAAGGCCCAGTGGCAGCAGATTTGCATGGAATATTTGCACTGCACACAGCTGATAATTTTATATGAAACATGCACTGTTTACAGCACATGTTGGTGTGTGAGGGCTCTGTTGAAGGCTCATGGTAGCATTTCAGATTATCATTAATAAATGGCACAAGCTGTTGCATGTGCTGTTCTGCCCCCACCCTCCCAGTCTGTGGACAGGAGAGACAGCCATGCTGGATCAAAAGGTGCTTGTTGGAATCTGCCTTCCGTGTAGGAGTTAAAATGTGACTTCCCAGTTTGTGTCTGAAAGCCTTTAGCATCCTGAATTGGTCACTGGCAAACAGAGGGGGAGTAATAACTTCACCTCTCCACTCTTAACCACTATTTTTTCCTATAACTTTTTTTTTTTCCCTTACAACCAAACCAAAGTCAAGCCCCTGCTACAGTGATGCAAATCAGTTTTCAGTTCTAATTAAGCAATCTCTTGGGCTTGCCTCTTCAGGAAGTTCAGCCTGGATGATCTGCTCACTAATATCATGATCTACTGGGTGTCAGGCTGCATTGTCTCCTCCATGCGTTTCTACAAAGAAAACTTGCAGAAGGGGATAGGCACACAGAAACATGAAAAGTAAGTGTGGCTTCTTCTCTTAAAATATTTTGCCCTGATCTTAATTTTATAGTTGCATGCCTTACAGATTTCTGAATGCCAAGGAAAAACACTGCTCTATCACAGTATTCATCTGCAAGACAGAAGCAGGTAGTTGAGGTACTGTGCTATGCTGGGAAAACACGGTGCTCAGGTAGGAATCCTGAGCCATCAGGATTGATGTCAGTGATCTGACTGGAGGCATTGTTTGAGGGTCTCCCATTCATGGTGTATCCATGTACTTTCCAGTTTTATTTCAGTTACTAAATCAGCCTGTGACTGAGTCACACAGTCAGTTTTGTTTAGTTTAGTTGGTTGTAGTTTTAGTACTTTTCTAGACACACTTTGCCTGTTTCTGCAAAAGGCTTAGGTTCTTCCTTTGGCAGCAACTTCAACCTGCTGACAAACGGCATCATGCAGGACTCAGTGAGACTGATGTGCCTGCTGCTGCTCAGACTCTCCAGACAGCAGCTTGGCTGCATGTACTTGTGTCAGCTTGAGTATGAATGAAGGCTTAAACCTGCCCAGAGCTCTTTGCAACCACAGCTTAGTGCCATGATATTTATTTAACTGTGAAATGATGCTCCCAGGAAGCTGACTCAGTTCCTGAAGCCATTGTGGCTATGCTGTGGGTGATATCTTGCTCTGGTTCTGCCTGCATGAGATGAGCTGTGTGAGCTTCTATGTGCCTTGAGGACAGAGTCTCAAAGTCTTGTGTAAAGTATAAACCTCAGGCTTCCAGTAGCTACTGGAAGTGCCCAAAACTTTTTGTATATACATTTTAAAGTCTGTCACTTCTGACAGTGCAGCTTATTTAAAGATAAGCTGGGATATTTAAACCTAGAAAATGTGGCTCTTATAAAAAGCACAGATCATTCACAGATCATCCCTCAAATCCAGTTGCTTCCTTACATTTCCTTTTTTGGAAAATTTTAGAAATATTTGTAAGTGTGCATTTGTGCCTGTTAAAAGCAAGAGCTATTTTACAAGCTATAGTCTCACATATAGAAATGTTGCTTCTGAACTAGTCTAGATTATTAGTATTCCTCTCTTCTCTCCCCATATGAAGTAATTCTTCTCCTGCCTGCCCTCCAGTTGTCCTGCCAGGCTTAGCATATTTGAGTGGTTATCTTCTCTGTAAATCTCTCTCCAGCTCTTATCAAATTGTGTGCTAGTCCCTCAATTTGAGCCCTGTGTGCAGCAAGAGGAAATTTGCTGCCCACCACCTCCTAGGGCTCTCCTCTCCCTTTCCATGCTTCTGAGCCTCATGCCCTGGATCCCTTGCAAAATTTCCTTCGTGTCACTGTATGCAAAAATTAAAAAGAGTTTTTTTTCTTTAGGAATTAGAGTGTTGTCTTCAGTTTTAAGATCTGGAAGTCAAAATTTTAATGCCTAACAAGAGTGTGCTCAACTGTTTTGGAACATTTCCTTAAGACTTTTGATTTGTTGCAGATTTAAGTGTTTGGAAGATTACAGTGATTCTTTCTCCTCTCTCAGGCTCACAGTACAGGTACCCACTGGCATTGCCTCCTTCCCTAATGAAATCCTGCACATACCCCAGGCTTGGGCCAAGAAGAAATACACCAACATTGTCTCCTTCCACTTCATGCCTCGAGGTGGCCATTTCGCAGCTTTCGAGGAACCTGAGCTCCTTGCTAAAGATATTCTGCAATTTGTTGACAAAGTAGAGAAAGAGCAACTCTGGAAAAAGAAAGGGGAATAACTTCCCTAAGAAACAGCAGGGTAATTCCTTTTAGCTTAGTACATGTACAGGGTTTACTAAGTCTACTCTAATCCGTGTAATTAGATCTTATTGTTGGCCAGATGTGAGCAAGGACAGAAAGAAAAATGCAGTGTATCTCCATGAAATAATGCCACAGGGACCAACAGATTTTGGCTTGGGCTTTTTTTTGTTCAGCTAGGCTAAGGAAGTAGCATGAAGAGTACTTGAGTATCTTCTGAAACATGTTCTGTAGTATACTTGACTCTTGCATTGAGATTGAAAAGTAGATCTCACAACTACTAGCATACCTAGTAACAGTTTAATTGTTATGAAAGGCTTTTCTTTCTTGTGGCAGCAGTAAAATTTGAGTTGCTGTGAGTATGAAGTTCCTCACATAAAGAGTGGGGAGCAGCCTGGCAGGACCTAACTTGCATGAGTGCATCAATCAATCAGCATCAATCAAACTGCCTTCTGTTGGCTGCCTTTCTCTTCCAGCCTGAGCTGAAAAGCAGCTTCCTGGCTGTGAAGAAGCTGGACTGCCCTGTGCCAGGCTCCTGGGATATGTGAGGAGAAGCTGAAACATGCAGGTGCCTGTAGCTCAGACCAAGAGGAGGGGCTGGGTAGGAGTAACAACAGCCCCAGCTACCTCTGCACTGAATTTGTACTCTTAACTTAAATCATAGCCCTATGTAGGCTCAACACACTATGGCTTTGCACTGCTTTGGCAGGGTATTGTAAATACCTCTTACTAAAGAATAAAAAATATGATTAATTCAAAATTAAAAATGCATTATTTTTTTAATAACTCCTCTGTGATTCTTTTAATTCTTTTAACAACTGAGATTTTGCTTGGTACCAGCTAAGAGAAGCATCAGCTCAGAACCTATCAATTCTGTACTGCATCTGTCACAAAGGTCAGATTGAAGGCAAACTGCTCAAAGAAAATTGAAGGGCTATATGGCTTTACACCTCCTGCCCCTAGTGTGCAGCTGAACTTCAAACAGGTCTTAGACCATATCCAGATGACTGATTTCAGTGTGGTTTTGTTCTCCAGTCACTTTTGATGTCCTTCTCTACTTCTGAAAGCACAGGGAAATACAATCTATCGATAACACTTGCATGGATTAGTATTATTTCACAATTTTAATTGAAATGGAAGCTAAGATCAGAAGCTCAGCAGATCCATGCTCCATGCCACAAGGCTTTCAACTCAGGCATACCACAGAGTTTGTTTCACAGATGGCAAGTGGATTCTCCTGCTGGGCACATTTAAATCTCACTGCTAAAGCCACCACCAGAAAGCCACCACCAAACCTGACAGAAACTGGCTGAGCTGGGCTGTGAACCAGTCTGGATCAGTTTTTCTGAGCAGAGATGAGACCTCTTGCTCCCTTTCCTCTGCCTACTGCACCTGGGTGCCAGTAGAGTAAGGCAGAGGGGCTCCCAGGTCTCCCTACTAGATTTGATCCTCAAGCTGTTCTTGAGCTCTTTAAGACAGCTACTTGCTTCCAGAATAGTAGTGAGCACTAATTCCATGCTTATTTGTAAATGCTTTCATTCAGTCCAAGTTTGTGTTCACATTTGCAAAATGTTGTGTGATGCAGGCCAGTCTGTTTTGAACACTCAAGAGGAAAACACAGAATCATTCCCTTTGAAATAGACTCTCCATGGAGAAGACCCTCCCCAAACTTGTTTCAGGAGCAGCAAAGTGAAAGAGGTTTCCTTGTTCAGGAGGAATTGGCTCACCTCTGACAAGAACAGCTGCTACAGGCATCACCACACACCCTCCTGCACAAGTCTGTCCTGCCCTGCTCTGCACACCAGGTAAGTGCTGTTTAGAGTTTCATAAGTTCCTGTCTGAAAGAGAGACAAATCTGGACCTAAAATGTATAGATTTTAGGAGCTTAGAAATGATAATTAAACACCTGATATATAGCAGAGTTTATTCTGAATTTTGATGTCACACTTCTCAAACCTTAAGCCCACAGCTATCAGCAGCTATTGCTCATCACCTACTTACCTACAGTTAGATAAAAATGCAGTGAAATACTATGACAAAGTGGAAAAAGTATGAAATTAGCTACATAGCAGCTATAAAACCTCAGTTTTATACTCAGTTTTAAACCTCAGTTCCTCTTCCCTTTTTGAAATAACCCTCTGGTTATAGCAAAGCAGAGAAATTCCCACCACCTCTAGTGCAAGGTTTAGCACTAATGAAGTGTCTGTGAGCCAGTGTTAGCATCTGCATCTCATCCTGTAGCAAGCAACTCTCCCAGGAACCTGAGATCTGGATTTGACAAACACCTTGGGTGAATCCAGATTCACTTCTGATAATCTCTAGTACTGCCTACAGGCAATTATTTGGTACAGATAACCAGAAATAGTTTTAGCATTTCTGTTAGCAAGTAACTGCATATCAGACTATTGCAATAATAAGAAGCAGTACAAAAGGAGTTCCTGCTCTGTTGCAATTGTTCTTATTTATGTCAGCCAGCTGAGGACCTGCCATTCAGCCTGGGAATTTTCTCTAAAAAAACCGAATGTGATGCTCTTGGCTGGCTGAGCTGTTTCTTGGGAATAAAGCTCTGAAAGAGTAGCCTTCAGGATAACACAGAATCTGGTGACACTTTGATGCTCAAAAATATTATGTTTTGGTCCAGGGCCATTTCTTAGTGAAGCTTCAATTTCTGGCCCAAAGTTGCCCCAAAGCTCAAAGAAACTGCTGTCCTAAAAGCCCTGCCACATTAAGGTGCTCCAAAACATGCATTTATCCCACGCTAAAACCAGAATTAGCTGACCTAAACCCTGCTTTTTAGTTATCCAGTTATAGCCCATTAAGAATCTTGATAAGGGGTTTGGAACCATGCAGATGCTACTGAAAATAAACAACTTGCACTTTTCCTCCCCAGCTGAAATGCTTTGGAAATTGTCTGCTTCTGGTATGGAAAAATACAAGCAAGGTCATAATCTTCTCATACAATTCCAGCTAAACAAACTCCCAGTACAAGCAAATTTGACTTCTGATTTTTAAATTGCAAACCATAATGTCCTGAAAAATCCAAGTCACCATATACAGCCATTGGACATCTTACACAACAAGACAGGACTTCACATACATTAAACAAAAATGTCAGGCATTACTCAGATCATGAATGAAAAAATATATGAATAGAAATCACAGTTTCATAATAAAAAGGAAGTGAAACCATCATTTAATGGAAATTAGGATGTGTTGAGCCCAGCATCAGAGTTCATTCTAGATCTGTGGAGGGCACCAGTCATCACCACTGAGTCAGCTGCAATTGCTCAGGGGCAGGACTGAGGTTCAAGGCAGTCAATCAAATGCACAGTTCTGTTTTACAGCAGGTGCAATACATAATATGCACTAAATGAAGACACATTTTTGTCTGAAAGAGGAGTGGAAAGCTCCTCCTGGGTGCTGTGGAAAGAGACAGGGAATAAATCCATATTGATTTCAGTGTAGCTTATTTTAAAACACTGAGAAATGATGCTGCTTGTTTTACTTGCTGTAATAGCACTTCAAGGAACATAAGTCACACTAAAACTGTCTTGCTCAGGATTAGTTTTCTTTCATGGAAGAAATACCGTGTGCAGTGCCAGACAGCCCTGATGATGTTATGCCAGTGCTGCTAGAAGAATTAGCCCCATTACAATTGTCAGCTGTCTTCTGGAGAGCAGATATTTATAAACAGGTCTGTGCTGAGTGACAGCTCCTTCCCCTGGCTAGGCAAAGTCCAAACCTCAGGCTTCCAAAAACCTTCCTGGCTGGATTTAAAGATGCTGAGGATGCTCATGCCCTCCCCGTGCTTAATAACTGGATGTCTGCTGTTTTGAGGATACAATGAACAGTAAAAGATATTTAAATGATGATTTTCATCACCTTCTTAAACGAAATATAATCCTTTGCAGCAGTAGTTCAAACCACTGCAGGTGACCAGAGGGAGTGCAGCACAGGGAAGAGGTGAGCAGAAACACGAAGGGACAAACTCCAGTCAAGCACCTAGTCAAAGAACCAGCAGTTCTTAAGCTCTTTGTCAGCCAAGCCTGCATTGTTTGGGTGTTTTTGTGTGCAAACACATTTGTACCTCGTAAATTCCAGGAATTCTTGTACAGGCTTCAGGGAGCTAAGGTCCACCCCTGCATTTTTGTCTCATTGGAATTTTTTTTATCACCCCAAGTCTTTTGTGGTTAATAAAGCTTTTTGCAGTGATCAGAAGGCAATTCTTAATATTTCAGAGAAACCAGAGGCAAAGAGGGTTTAAGCAGTATCTCACACAAACTGAGCAGAAGAACCCAGTGCAGAACACAGATGATGTCATTCTCCTAATTTCTCTACTCTTTTTCTTTCTGAAGATAAATAACTTAAACGATTCCTCTTAAACGTCCTCAATTGATTTTTTTCTCAATTTTTGCCCTTTTCTTCCCAGCAGATTCTGATTCCTCATCTCAAAAGGGAATTAATTCTTCCTATTTTAGGAACATTTTCGTAGTTACAGATTCAAAATGTAAAAGAACAAGAAAACCCTACTTAATTCTCTAAATCTAGAATCCTATCATAAAGTATTTCGATGCCTGCAATAAAATTATGGTACTTAGCAATTCTTTAAATAATTTGTTTTTTTCCATTTTCATCTGTGGAGATAGCTGCTGGTTTTACTTCTCTGTGTCTGTAGATGGAGGGGAAAAAATACTGATAATTTGCCTTAGGGGAAAAAAACCTAGTAGAATTCCAAATAAGTTTTGACATGGAACATCTTCATTCAAGAGAAGCAACTCAGTGCTTTACATTTCAGGAGAGCAGGCTATAAAAAAGCCAATCAGTCTGAAAATCCATGCATAAACCAGCACCAAATGCATGAAAGACTTTCATACAGAAGGGAAGCCAGCTGTGTACAAAAATACATCTCTTACATTTCCTCAGCTCTCAGTCTTCCTCCTGTACTGCAACTTTTTTTTTTTTTTTTTAAATTCCAGTGAACATCTAAGAAGCTCAACAGATAGGTGCCTTTCAAAACCTAACTTCTATCACAAACTTTCACCCTTTTGTGCCACTGCATAAAAATGGGAGATTCACAACCACACAGCAGTAATGATGAGACAGCAAAATCTGGCTCCTGCTTTATTTAGGAGCACCTTATGACATACCACACATTGGACTTCTAGAACTCTATCTTCAACACCATTTTTGAGAAGAGTGCTTTCATTTATTATTAACCAGCACTTAGTTAACCACTGAGTCTGGGAGCAGATACAAAAATTTCCCTCTCTCCTTCCTGGCTATTTACAGTCCCGCCCATTTCCATTTGAAGTTGTATTGGCTGCAGCTGAGATGCTCTGTTCTAACCAACAGGATGTGGGATACAGAGCAAATGCCAGGACTTCACCCAAGAACTAAAAAATTATAGGGAAGAATGTTCCATTATAATGACCCAATCTTCAGTCTCTCCACTTTTAGTTGTCTCCTTTCTGTTTTTATCCTTCAGACAGCTGTTCTCAGAAAGAAAAAAACAACTTCTGTATTTCTGAAATATCAGACACTTGCAGCTGTTACAGACAGGTGATGAGCAGAATCCTTCAAGAGGTCTTGTCTAGATAAGACAAAGAGGAATTTGCAAGACCACTTTCAGATAAGACATGTGACCCTGGCCATTATTTGGAATTAAAAGGGTGCATTTCCTCATATTGTTGCAGTTTTGAGACAATAAAGGGTGTATTTTCTTTGTAGTTAATAAAGTTGGGATAAAGCTCCCTTCTCCCTAGATCTTCTGCCTCTCACCTCACTTTTGCTAAAAGCCAGGTGAAAACTCTGTGGTCTGTTGCTTCTGGGACAAGCCCACCTTCTTGAAGAGAAGGCTTCCAAAAGTAAAAGGCTTCCAAGCACTCATAACGAGATTATTTGTAACACAGACACAAGAAAGCTTCAGTTGTGCTGCCAGCATGTGTGGGCAAGCAGAGCTGGGAACTGGACCTCTGTAAAAAGACAGAAAGAACATGGCCTACTGCTACACTGGAGCACTTGGAAACTTAGCCAGCACAAAGATCTGCTTTTGGCTCCGGACATGGGAAAAGCCCAGAGGAAAACAAAGCATGAACGTGTGCACCTCATGCAAATGAGAAAATGCAATAATTTGGGTGCTGAGGATGTGTTGTAAGAGGGCTGGAGGTGAGCCAGATGAGCCTGGCACACAGAATCCTGGCACAGAACTCCGTGTATTCAAGCAAGCCAAGGTTTCTGAGCCTCAGCAAACCATGTAGCATTTTCCTCACTCTGGAAGAAATTCGTCTTCCCTGAAGTCTTTGCAGAAGTGTACCCTGTTGTACAGTATCAAATGAGCTCCATTCTTCAAAGTGTTGGAGGCTGCCCCTCTCAGCTGTGTCACAGAGAATCCCATCAGGACCAGGCTCTGGGGCTTCCTCCTGCAAAGGGAGAGTGCCAGACTGTCCGGGATTCCTGCACCCGGGAGCTCTGCTGGAGGTGGCTGCTGGAACGTCGGGAAGGACTTAGCAAGGAGCAGGGTGGGGGAGGCACTGCTCCAACTGAGCAATGCGAGGCAAGCAGCAGGCGCTGGATCCCAACAAATATGGGTTCTGGGAGCCACAGGCAGCAACTCCAGCTGGGCCATTTGCTTAGGCTGCCTGCCAAAAGGTTTATAAAAAGAACAGTAAAGAATGTGCCATGGCTCTAAATATGAATTGCAAATACAGTGCAGCCAATATCCACATTTGTTGAGGCTTCCATCCCTCAGCTTTTCTCTAAGGCTCAGTCTGGAATGCAAGGAGTTTCTCCTGCTGATCTAATTTTATCCCCTCACAGATATCCACCAGCATGAAGGAATGAAGTAGAGCCAGGGCAGTTTCCTAATTACTTCCAGCTCTCAGAGAGGGACCCAAAAGATAATAGTGAAGCAAGCACAACACAGCAAAAATGCTAAACCAGCCTATAATTTATGTGCTGCTGTACACAGATCTTGTGATAATTTACTAATAGGTGACCCCGGCCTTTTCTCCAACTGATGCCTGTCCTGATATCAAAGAAATTTCTATGAGTTAAACTGCAACAGAGCACAGTGGCAAATAGGAATGGCTGCTATACAACAAGTGAAATATGCAGGATATTTCCCCATCAGACACATGAACTGGTTCCTCAAATGCCAACGATGACTTTTCAGCAAGATGTAACTTTCCATTACCTCGGAGGTTTTCCATATTCTGTATCCGAAGCACCTTAGCACCAGAGGTGGGTTTATTCAAGCTCACAGGAGAGATGGACCTGCCTGTGCTGAATTTATGCCAGCTACAAGGAGTGTTACCACCAAGGTTCAGCAACCTCCCAGGCACAAAAAGGAAATCAAATCGCTAAAGGAGTTTTTGTCCTCAGTATGACACATAGAACCTCATAGTGAGTATCAAAAATCATCCGTTCAAAAAAGTGACTTATATCACAGAGCATAAAACCCCCACAGCACCAGCACAGTAAACAAGTCAAATGTGGTAGCTGAATGATTTATTTGATTCTTCAAAAAGCACACACATAAGCATCCACTGCTGCTGCAGACACCTAGATGAGATGGGGTAGTGCCGCTAGAAATGAGTCAGAACAATCACAGGCTTCTGATCCAATTAACACAACAAGCTGCCTCCTCCTTGTGACCTCACCTCTGTATGAGAGACTTACAGATGAGTAAAAAAATGTGGAGTCTGTTGGGTTTTTTCCCTTCTTGATTTGAACACCAACCTGGAATGGCAGTGTGTGCACAAGGTACACACTACCCCATAATGCCATGGTTGCTAAAAATCAAAATGCACCCACACAGATGTGTACAAACCCCTGCCTAAACTGCACCACTGAAGTGAGAGTATAAAATAGTCTGATAAATTCATGCCCCCCTCACTAGACAAGGCTCCTCACCTGCCTTTTAAGAGTCCAGAGGTGCATCTTCAGCTAACAGGATGAGTTTGTAATCAGAGGGCTCAGAGCTCCACAAGGTCCTTCCTGCAGCAGGCAGGTCTCATGCTCAGCACTTGTCCAAGTGCTGTTCTTGGGAAGCTGGAGGCAGCCCTGCAAGACACTGAACATCTGCACACATTTATGGCACAAGGTCTCCTTCAGTCTCAAGATGCTGCTTTACAGACATGCTAGAAAAGGTCAAATTCAGGAAACAGCAGTTTAATAACAAGCAAGGGAACAGAGGGCCAAAAGCTTCTCCTACCCGTAGGTCACCAAGATTCATTCCCTAGAGAAATCCAAAAGTATTCAAATTCTTCATGGGACATACTGTCATTCTAAGGCTTGTGGCAGTGCTCTTATGAAGAGCTCATGACCATGTTGTGAGGCAGCCAGCAAAAGGACAGTTTCAACACACAAAGAAAAGAATAAATAAATCAAGACAGCTTGAAATTTTTCTAAACTCACTGTTTTATTGCTCCGTGATTATTAGTTACACTTTCACACATTGCACTTTGGAATAGATTAGCACCTACTACATAATTTAAAAACTTAGTATCTTACAACTCATATAATTGGCATTATAAAGAAAACTCAGAGATCTGTAATTTTAACCCAAGACTAAAAGAGATAAAATGTTTACATCCTTTATTGCTGGCAGGTGAATTTTCATTGTGGAAGGCCCTTAAAAATAGTGAACAGAAACTAACAACCTAAATGCCCTTCAAAAATATATAAAAACAGTATCAGATAAATCACTCCCTTCTTTACAACAGCCTTTTTGCTTTGGTACTTTTAGTACCCAAGTGCACAGTAATTCCCTCATCTCTTTCAAGGGAAAAAAAAGCAACATGATCAAAACTACGCTGACTACTTTGTGTGAAAAGAGGAGAGACTCCCACACACCATTCTCAGCACCCACACAAACAGTATTTTCATCAAAAGGGGCATTGTCTCAGGATTTAACACATCCCAAGAGGTTTATAAATAATAAACGCTGGGGGTTTTTAAAAAGGGAAGAATTATTTTGAATAAATAAACGAAAGCTCTAATAGCTACACTGGCTTTGGTGGTGACCAGTTATCTACATGCAGCATAAGTTATCTTCATAAGGCAAGTGATGAGCTAGCAGAAGTGAAGTCCCTGAGGATGATCATCTCCACGTTCAACTTGTTTGTTTCACAACGTGTGTAGACAGCCTGGAAAACAATCAGTCCCAAGGCATCTGCTTTTTAATCTCCCAGCACAGCTGCAGACCATACAATGAATTATTTCTGTACCTTTTCTGCAGGGAGGAATATGAAAATAACACCGAATACTTAGTACGAGGTGGCAGTGAATTAGCTCTGCTAAACCTGGGCCAAGTGCTCCACCTTGTGTTCGTCCTCACAACACAACTCATAGCGAAGCTCCCGATGCCTGCTCCACAACTGCAGGTCCAGTGGCATAGCTTCTGATTCCTTCAGCCTGGGAACAAGTGTTGTCCATGGTGCCATAGGACTGCTGCTCCGTGGGGGCCAGCACCGTCCTTTCGGTAGGATGAGGACGCAAAACCTGGGGGACGTACATCTGAAATCACAAGTGAAGGGTTTTAGTGGTCTCTCAAAGCACAGAGCTGGGATAACTCACCCAGGAGAATTTTTCCCCTTGTTATTCTTCTTTTCATCCTTTTCCCATTCTTCACCTTAACACCTCAGGCCTTTTGCACCCTGTTGGAGGCTTCCTGGTGCAACATTCACCTGCACCTCTTGACTGTGGCATGAAGGCCTTTCCTTCTACCTCAGTCCTACATCCTTCTCAGTGACATGGCAAGCAAGACCTGCTACACATCACAACTTTCAGAATCAAAGCAGTGGCAACTGACTGTGTCTGGCAGCTGTCCAGATGTGAGGCTCTGACTGGGGCAGGGCACAGAACACAGCACACAGAGCTGTGGGAAGCAGTGTGTCTCAGCTACTCCTAAAATGGCAGCCAAAGGTACTTCTGGAACACCATCTGGGAGCAGTCAAGGAGCTCAGCTGCAGAACTGTCTGGTCCCACATGCACATGGGAAATCCCACAGTCCATTCAGACTAATAAGTCCTACACAAGCTCTTTGGTAAGCAGGGTGAGAAATTAAGTTTTTCTAGGAAACGTAAGGGAATATTAGTAACTCTTAGCTTCTTACAGAAGATGTTGGGACTGTCGGTACATCTGTGTCTTTTCCTCTTTCACCTTGTGTGTCTTCAATCTGTAACCAGTAATAGGTGGGGAAAGAGAGACAACATCAAACTGGTGAGTGAAAACAATACAAACAGATCATGAGCACCCAAAACCTGCAAAGACAGATCTCAGTGCAGTGCTGGCACTCTCTCCACCAATCCTACACAGAATCATAGAAAGGTTTGGCTTGGAAGGGACCTTAGAGATCATCTAGTTCCAACTCCCTGCCATGGGCAGGGACACCTTCCACTAGACCAGGTTGCTCCAAGCTCCATCCACCCTGGCTTTAAACAGTTTCAGGGGTGGGGCATCCACAACATCACTGAGCAACCAATGCTAGTGCCTCAGCAACCTCACGGCAAAGAATTTCTTACTATTACCTAATCTAAACCTACTGTCAGTTTGAAGCCATTCCCCCTTGTCCTCTCACTCCACATTCTTGCAAAAAGTCTCTCTCCACCTTTTTTTGTAGGCTCCCTTCAGGTACTGGAAGGCTGCAATTAGGTCAGCCCAAAGCCTTCTCTTCTCCAGGCTGAACACCCCCAATTTTCTCAACCTGGCCTCACAGCAGAGCTGTTCCATCCCTCTGATCATCTTCATTGTCTTCTCTGGACTCGCTCCAACAGCTCCATGTCCTTCCTGTGCTGGGGACCCCAGAGCTGGATGCAGCAGTGCAGGTAGGGTCTCTCCAGAGCAGAGCAGAGGGACAACTCCTCCCTCAACCTGCTGGCCACACTGCTGGGGATGCAGCCCAGGATACTTTTACCATACTGCTCTTTTCTCTCAAACTCAGTTCCTGCAGAAACAGAGACTTTCCACTCTGCCAAGGAGCCTACCTGTACTACAGGCCCTCTTCAGCCATCTTACCATGAACCTTTATGAACAAACACTGCCAGCAGGAAGGCAGGGAAAACCCAGCAGGAATAGCTGGTGTTCCATCAAGCACACAGGTAGGTGCTGAAAGGTCAGGTATCCATCACTTACCCTATAATTCAGTGGGCTCAGGTACTTGAAACAGCCAAAACAAGTGTAAGCCAAGCAAATAACAATAGTGATGTTGACAACCAGCAGAGTAAACATCGTGGTAGGTGCTTTAAAACCTAGAAAAATATCCAGAGAATACAATATAAAAATGCATAGCAGAAAAACTCAACAAAACCAAAAGAAGCCTTTATTTATCCTCCTCATCTTCAGAAGCCTCATGGATTTTTTTTCCTTAGAGGAATAGGCAGCCCACTTCCAGCCACAAACAGGAGAATGTCATTACACACTCCCACTAGGAAAAGTTCTCCCACTTTTCCTAGAGGCCAAGAAATGTTGCTGTAATACTTAAATGATGGACAAGACAGAGTGATTCTTCTCCTCCCTCGTTCATCCATTCTGGACCTCCTTCTTAAATACTTTCATTAATGATCTGTGAAATATAATATTAATTACATTGATTAATTATGATGATGGCACCAAATTGGATGGTTTGCCATCAGCTCAAAGGGATGGAGGTGGGGGGAGAGGAGAATCAAAATGTTCCTGGTAGATAAAACCACCCCACCTGCTTTAAAGGATCAAATCAAAAAAACCAAGAAGATACAATTGTATGCAGAAAACAGCAAATAAATACAATTGGGAAGGAAAAATAATATATATAGATATGAGGGATAACAATTGCACTGCCAAGGAGTCAGTAGTGGGATGGTGTCAAAGAACATGGGAAGAGAGAAAAATGGAAAAAAAAAAAAAAAAGACAAGTCTCTGGCACCTATACAAAATAATTCAGTGCTACTGAGCCTTCAGCTGGGTAGCCTTGTCTACAATAAAATATGGACAGAATTGGGAAGAATCCAAGGAAAAAGATCAAGAGAAGAAACAGTAAATATGATCTAGGCTGACACACAAGTTTTAGTTCACAGAGAGTGCAATAAACTATAGGAAAGGACATGGTTGCCTAATATGGAAAAAGTATTAAAGATTACAGTGACTTCTTATTTTCCAGATCCACTAGGGAAATATACTAAAGAAATTAATCTCATTTTGCAGTAAAGATGGCTTGAATAGGATATTAGGAAAAACTAAACAACACTGCCATCCCTAGCTGCTTCCAAGCTTCTTCAGACAAAAGAGGCAACACCAACCCTCAGACATTTTTGTGGTAACCCCAGCATACACAGTGGCACAGAATAGACAAGTTTTATACTTTAATGGGTTATAGAAGCGCTGCACAGGTCTGTTCACAAGGGGAAAAAGGCCACACGCAAAAATCAAAACCAAAAAAGCCCTACAAATACATCACTATTCAAACCAGAAAAGGAAGTGAAAAAGCTTTCCTAGGGATATTCTGGCATGTCCTTCAGAGGAGGTTGTTTTTATAAGCACAGGTTGCACAAGTATTTACCAGATGGAGAGGTGTGTCTACACCAAAGCCAAGGTATGGTGCAAACCACAAGACAAACAGCAGAGATTAGGGAAGAAAAAGTCTCCTACATCAGTTTTCCCTGCACTGTGTCTTCAGAATTCCTGTTTGCCAACAGTTCTGGAGAACACGGGATTCAAGTCACTGTCCCAGGAGATGGGGGTTGAACTGCAGATAAGACCTCAACTCCTCTGTGGTGAGAAGGCCAGTGGTGTTGCAGGTGTAGGATGGGTAAATGGATGGATGGATGGCAGGCATAAGAGTTGAGAAAGAATACAGGCACTGAGAAGAAGAAAGATGAGTACAGCCTTTCACCTTCTATATGCAGTCAGGTGGTTTTTGATCCTGATTGAGAATGGGGGGAGAGGTTTTTCCAGTCTTACATTAATATATGAGGAGTGAGAAGCCAGAGTATTGTCACTGGACTCTGCAACCAGACTGAAACACCCATATCAAGCCAGCTACACAAGTCAACGACCAAGCAATCAAGCTTTATACCATAAACTGATTTATTTTGCAGATAAGGAAGTAGAGCTCTCTTACTCTTCCTTCCTTCCTTCTATTTGGCACAAGAAGCAACAATGAAATCAATGGCAATGAAATCAAAGTATCAAATTCCTACCTCTCAGACTGCCCTGTGCACTGAGAAACCACTGAACAATGTCCTGTAAACAGGATCCTCGACACTGACCAAGCCAAACATGCCTGGTAATCCAGCCTGTGTTTTCCATTATTAAGGTCCCTGACAAGTAATGGTTTTACCATGCAGAACTAGAAAACATTACAATAAAGATTTAATTTTTACTTCACCAGGATTTCCTTCCTAACAATTAAAGAGGTGCATCAGATGCTGAGCACTTGGAGTTGATTTTTCTAAAGCATGCTCTAGAAATTCTCCTGTTAATTTAGAGGACCCAGATCTGGTGGTCTTCCTGGCTGCAAAATCAGCTCTCAAAACAAGGGAAAAAACAAGCTCTCAAACCTATAAGTAATGCAGGAACATCTATTCAAATCCAAGGAGAGCCTGAAGCAATAGTTCCAAGTGCCTCTTGTATAAGGAGCTTTCCTTAGCTTTATCTATCCCTAAAGTGAGATGACAGCCTGCCAACAATACCTTTCTGACTGCTGGTATGCTGAAAAACACAATGCAAATGTGATCATTGTCATGAGGGCACAATACAGTTAGCTATCATGAGCTTCCTTCCAAAGAAAGGGAACCCAACCCTTCCAGCATCACTGACATCCTCATTCCATGCCAAATGCTTCTCCTCTATCATGGATAAAAACCCATAAGCTGTTGCCTATCTTTTCTGACATCTAAGCTGTTGGTACAGCACAGCCAATACTATCAATGCCAAGTATTTGCAAAACACAGAATGACCCTATTTTAAAAATAAATTACACACAAACCACGAGGTTTCAAACTACAATGTGGGGAAGAGAGTCACCATCTCACTGCGGTCTTCCATGTAAAATTTGATGGATGCCATAGAACACATGAGGACTAGCATTAGCCAACATTTTAGCATTTTTTCCTAAGTGATGGCAGTACAACCAAGGCAGGAGCCAATTCACCCAGGCAAATTAAACTTAGGCCCAGGCTGCACAAATGTATGTAGTGAAGCCAGTGATCATCTTACTATAAAAAGCTAATTCTGAATAGATGTTGATTTTATTAATGATTTTTTCCTGTCTGTCACTTCACAGCCCAACTGGCCAATTCCATGTATACTGATTTAAGGAATATATGATCTCCCATGAAATGAAGGAACATGAAGCCTCATGCTAACAGTTTAATATATCAGCCATCTCCATCAAAGGCTCTTGTGCAAATCAGTGCCACAGGCAACGACCATGACTCCCTCTTTATGGAAGGAAAAAGTCCACAAAGCTTATGAAACTTCACATCTAATTCAGGGAAGCTGGCAAGAGAGCTGGGAGCAGCGTCCAGGTGGAAACAGGTAATACTTACCCAGCCTCACAAATGAGTAAAAATAGAGCCAGAAGAGGCAGAGGATGGGAGCTGCCAGGGCCTGGTTGACAGCTGCAAAGTGCATCTTCTTCTCCAGCTTGGCAGGCAGATAGGCATAGTAGAGGTTGTGACGGTCCACCATGTGCTTCAGGAGGATGTAGATCAAACCTGTCAGGGAAAACAGGAGAGCCAAGCAGAGGCTGTCAGAGGTTTCATAAAAAGCAGCAACTCTGTGAGGAGATCTACACTAACCAAGTGAGTGGAT